>JAPKLX010000887.1:0-32794 GCA_026898415.1 Leonotis leonurus
GCGTGAGATAGATGGTATATTGCCAATCAATGGTTTCCATCATATCTATTCTTGCCATATAGGAAAGTTTGACTCAATCTTTGATTTATGGAAAACAGATTTGCCAACGGTCTCTTTCCTTCTATGTGTTAACCGAAGATCTTCTTTCCAATCCCAGTTGGATGGACTTGATCTTGACGTGGCAAGAGCATATGATGTGTAGGATGATGTCAGCTGATGAATTGATGACTCAATCGTTCCTCGATGTAGACATCGATCTGGTCCCTGTCTGTTATAGCAGATCGATTCCTTTTGGCGTAAAATCTTGACCTTCATCCTATTCTATGTTGAGATTGACTTCTATAGGAATATATCCTTTACACTTCAAGTCATCTCCTAATCTGTTCTATAGCAACATTCACTTTATCTCTAGTGATCTGTTATTACACGAGAACAGCTTAAGCTATTAAACATCTAAGTGTGTTTCGAAAAGACCATCATCAAAACCAAATGTCTTAGGGTTCCCAACAAATTCAGATTTAGAGCCAAATATAATATCATCTACATATATTTGAACAAAAAGGAAATATTCTTGGACTTTGATGGTGAAAAGTGTTTTGTCCACTGATCCTCTTTTGAATCCCGATTGCAGCAGGAAGGTGGATAAAGTTTCGTACCAAGCTCTAGGAGCTTCTTTTAACCCATATACAACTTTAACCAATCTGTACACTTTGCTTTCATCTTCCACTTTGAATCCAGGAGATTGTTCCAAATAGACTTCCTCCTTAAAAATTCCATTAAGGAAGGCACTCTTAACGTCCATTTGAAACACTTTGAATCTTTGATAAGCTGCGTAGACTAGAAACAATCAAATAGCTTCTAATCTTGCTATAGGTGCAAATGTTTCATCGAATTCAATTCCCTCCTGTTGGCAGTAGCCCATTGCAACTAATCGAGCTTTATTTCTAACCACATCTCCTGTTTCATCTCTCTTATTCTTGAATATCCACTTCACCCCTATGACTTCTTGATGCACAGGTCGATCAACCAAGTACCATACTTCATTTCTCTTGAATTCATTCAACTCTTCTTGCATGGCATTGGTCCAATCTGCATCTTGTAAAGCTTCAAAGCCATCTTTAGGTTCTATATGAGATAGATAGTAGCTGAGTAGTGCACTTTCTCCATGCATTTTTCGAGTCTTTACTCTATTAGCTGGGTTCCCAACAATGAGTTCGGTTGGGTGGCTATCTACCCATCTTCTTCGCCTTTTCATTTCTTCTTCTGAAACTTCGAGTTCGGGTTCAGCAAGTAGATCCTCAAATTCAGGAAAATCTGTGAATGAAATATCAAAAGGATTACCATCATTTATATCAAGGTTAGAAAGCTCGCTACTTATTTCTTGAGCAGGTGGATGTTGATCCTATGATGGAACAGATTGAGAGACAGATTGTTCAACAACAATTAGTTGTGAATGTTCATCATTTAATGTTCCCCCTTGCTGTGACACCTCTATAGTAGGTTGATCAACATTTTCTTCTTCTTCTTCTTCCTCTTCTCTTCGTGGACTCCAAATTAGAATATCATCAATGAGTTGATCTGTGGAGTTTCTTAATTTCATTTTTGAGTTTTCATCATTCGAAGAGGAGGAACAATTTGTACTTGAAACCTCAAAAGTAAATTCGCCAAATACCACATGAGGTGTTACTTCCACAACAAGGGTTTGTTTATTAAAAACATGATATGCTTTGCTGATGTTAGAATATCCTAAGAAAATTCCTTGATCAGCTTTGCTATCAAATGTTTTTAATTATGTCTTACCATTATTGTGGATGAAACACTTACAACCAAATGAGCGAAAATATTTAATGCGAGGCTTTGTCACGACCCACCTTCACTAACTGTAGTAACGATGGGTATAACCGTGACTCGAGGATAAAATATAGAAATGGATAAGGAAAATGGGTAATAACTCGAAGGTGTATATAGGATAAGTGCTTCAATAAATAAGGTTTCATACACGAAATTCGGTACTGAGTATCCGATACCAAAATACATAAGTCATTGATCAAAATGTCTAGAAATACTGAATACTGAAAAGAGTGTTTGCAGCGGAAATTGGATCATTTTCTAAGTCTACATGTATGAAGACATGTAAACCCCCAAGAGTTAATGCTAATCGAGTTCGACAAAACCATCGCTGAGCACTCCTCCTTGACATCACAGCTCAACCTGCACATTTATAAATACATGCAGGGCTGAGTACAAAAGTACTCAGTAGACACATGCCGAAATCGCATTCATACATATATAATTGTCATGCCATTGTAAGTGAAACATAGGGATTTTGTTTCTAAAGAACCTATGTTCACTAAATTCTTTTGTGATTCTTAAAATTCGACTGCGCAGTCTAAGTTCTTTAGTAATCAAGCATATCTGTAATTTCTGTGTGCCGGGAAGGTGGCCACCTTCCACGGACACCTTGACCGGCCAACCCGCTAAGATGACTCGCGGTCCTTGTGTACACTAGTCCGAGTGGGGATGCTTACCCACTGGAACCCGAATTCGATTTCATAATCATAGCAGATATGTATCATACAAAACATAAAACATTTATGGCAAGACAATACTTGAAATAACAATTTCAATTCAAAAGCTATTTGAAAAGAAATAACATAAATGCGGATAAACACGCATATTTTCTTTTAGTATAAGAAAGCCTACCTGAATCGATTCCTTTGATAAGATCTGAATTCTTGTCACGCCCCCAAATCCCGAAGGACAGTTCAATTGGGGCGTGACTGCGGGTGTGATAAAAGCAACTAGAACAAAAGGAAAAATTTTGGAAGACAACCAAGCCTGAACCGAAACTTGAAGTTACATGAGTAAAAATACTTCAATGTAATTAAATAGGCAAAATAGTTCAGTTATTTAACCAAGATCCAACGAGTTCCAGGTACCACCCCGAAGGGTCAAAGAGAAACATAATTGCTATACGAACTAAAATACTGTTTTTAACAGCTCTGGTTCTTGAAGTCAAGCTATGAACATTTAACACTATCAAAGAGTGTTGTAGCAGAAGACTTAAATTGGAAACACATATATGAAGATATGTGTTCGTACTCTGAATAAAACATCTGACAGCCAAGCAACTCTTCTCAACACCGCTGCCAAAGCCACCTGTCTCAACCTGCAAGTTTTTGGAAACACAAGCAGGACTGAGTATTGGAATACTCAGTGGGTTATGCCGAAAACCGTCATAATTATCTTTTTGTCATGCATCACAGTATAACACAAGGGTTTTCCGTGAAATAACTTGTGTATACTAAACATTCATTTTTCCTTTCATAAACTTGGTACGGTACCGTTTTCTTTCCTTTCTGTATTATCCATATCTGTAACTACACTGGGGAAGGTGGCCACCTTCCGCAAACGCATCCCTTCACCGGAACCGGCCCAACGGGCTCACAGTCCACGACTTCTGTGTACACTAACCTTGGCCAGTACGCTCACATGGCTCAAGATCCAATCGATTACATACGTTGGCAAGCCAACACAGATAGGCATCACACATAAAACACAAATAATTTTATGCATGACAATCATTCATTCAACTTGCACTTTGATAATTATGCTTTAATACAGCAAAAATTATAGTTTGTAGTAAAACCCACCTGATCTTCAAGTGGTTGAGTTTCTACTGCTTTACTTTCTCGTTCATCGGTCTCCTCCTCACGCTTGACCTTCAGGTAACAGGCTAACTTATAAAAAGATTCGAGTCTTAAAGGAAATAACTTCTATTCTACTCCTAGCTCGAATTCATTAACTTTTCAACTCTTAGGCTTTTAGGGTTTTCAACACTGTTCCTCGACTCTTAAGTCTCGGCTTAAATGATTCGGGGAAAACCCTAATTCATTTACTTATAACGTACATCTTATAAAGAGTACTAACAAGAAGGGAATTTACGAGGTTTGAAACATAATGTGGTCGAAAAATCGACATGACCTCTACGTTCATTCAACTTATCCCTCGTTTAATCAAAACGAGTAAACCAACTAACACACATCAACATTGCCCCATTCAACTCTCTCTCGAGTGAGGACTCCGTTACTCCACTCGAACTTATCCCAACTAAATCTCAAATCGTAACAACAACAACAAATCAACATTTCAAACATTTCAACATTTCCACTTTTCAAATATTTCCACTTGCGCAGTCCGAGTTAAACTCAATTTTGAACGTTCAAAAGTACTTCAAAAATTCTAAATTTCGAGATATAAGTTCAAGACATTTAAAGGAACAACTTTCATTTAGGAAATATTTTCAAAATTTCGGGAATCAATCCCCTGTTTCACGTTTGAAATACAACGTTGAAAGCTGCGCAGTCTAGGTTCGTGTTGCTTTTGGGCACTCAAAATTGCTCCGATAAATCTGAAATTTCACCGGTAAATTCTAAACACACTAATGAACAACTTTCATGAAGGAATCATATTCAACGTCGAAATAAAAAAATACGAAATAATTCGAGCAAAACAGTCACGTTTTTGCCTAATTTTCCTCGATTCTTGAATTTTCTTTCGTTTCTATGTTCTCTAACGTCATACGAACAATAATAATGCTACACAACATAAAATCGAGCCTTCCTACCCTTCCAAATAGACAATAATCTCAAAAATTGGTAAGGAAAAAAGAATAAAAAAATTCTAAATTTTAAACCGTAGAATCGAAGCTTAAGGTGTTACCTATTCGTATCCGAAGTCGGTTCGTGAATTGGAGCTCGTTTGCACCTTGAATCGACAAGCTCTTGCTCTCCAAAAATGGAGACTTCTCTCTCTCTCTCACGTGACAGAATAAAGAAGGAGAAGAAGAAGAAAGAAAGAAGAAAGAAGAAAGAAGCAAGAAGATGACATGGTTCATTGTGGACCAAGGAAAATAATAGGTTAGGATTAAAAGTTGGTTACTTTAATTAAACCCGATATAATAACGTACTAATAGTCCGGGTTCTCGACTACTCGATAAAATAATGTTCTCGGAAACATTCCGGAAAATCACGGCTCTCTTAGAAAAACATTCCGGACTTAACTTTAAAAGATAATAAAATTATCTCGTCTCGTTCGTAACGATGAATAGTGATTTCTCGATAAATACATCATTCTTCCGAAAGTCGGAATTATTAACTTTTCACCTTATCTCCGTATCGTAAAATAAGTGAATGGAAAAGTAGATGCTGCTTCGATACGAGTTCTCGAACTTAAATTATGACGATAACGTCAAATCAAATTTTCTCGGTTTCTTTCTCGATTTCAGAAATTTCTGAAATGATTTTTAACTCACATTAGGAGTTCTATTCTTTAATACGAGTCTTTAAATTTTCAACAGATCTTGAATCCCTTGTTTATTCATAAATTTTTCTTTTATTCGGATTTTTAATTATCGGGGTATTACAATTCTTTCTCGTTTAGTATTTCCTTCTTCCGTAACCTTAATCGTAATTAAGAAGAAGATACTCCTTGTGAGTATATAATTTACTTCATCTAAAGAAAATGAAATAATATTCTATTATTTCATTAATTATTCTAATCCTTTACTCGACTAATATTCGAGTACTTAGAGATTTCTATAACTATTTTCGTAGGATTTTAAATCATTCTTTGATTTATTAATCCCTTATATTTTATTTGCTTTACCCAATTAATTTAATAATGGGTACTATAATTAGTCAAGATAATTTACTTGAAATAATTTAATTATAAACTAGAATGCTAAATTAAATCTCTACTAGATAGTATTAATTTAATTAATACTATTTAAGAATTTAATATTCATTGAAATATTACTACTAATTTTCATAATTCAATTGATTTATTGGATCTGATCTAATTATCTATATCCAATCCATTTAATTACTAATCTTTACAAAGATTTAATTTATTAATCCATTCGTAAGAGATAATTTAATCCATTCTAAATACTTAATCTGGGCCCATTCTAAGATAATTAATTAGGCCCATTAAATTTTAAATCCAAGCCCAATTTATCATCTTTTCTTTCAGCCCACTATTAAATAAGTTCGGCCCGTAAGATATACTTGACCCGGCCTATTCGATTTATTTAATTCGGCCTAAATTGAATTAAATCCAGCCCGTTAACATTCTTGACATTGGCCCATTGCTTAACATAAATTGGCCCATTTTCTTAACATTAATCGGCCCAACTTAACCCCTAAATTACCTAATCTTCATTCTAACCCTAACCCTAGACACTATCACTCACCAGCCGTTCACTCCTATTTTTCTCTCCCTCGCCTCTCTCTCGTCTCTCCCGTTCTCTCCTATCTCTGGTCTCTCTGTTCCTCTTTCTTCCTCTCTTGGTCTCTCCCTGTCTCCTCGAGTTCTCTCTCTCTCTAGTATTTCCTTCTAGACGACATGTAGTAACAGCTGTCGGCCAGCTCCTCCCCTTCCTCGTTTGCTAGACAGCGCAAGGTTCGTCGGAGGAAGCAATCGCCGGTAATCTTCTCCTCTAAGGTAAAATCCTCCCTCCCTTTTCTTTCTACATCTCTTTCTAGTTTAAATTTCTACCTATTTTCTGAAATTTTTACAACATCTTTCTCAATCTCTATCTCTCTTCTCTTTGATCGAATCTCGGCACTCTCCTCTACTGGACAACCGAGACTCAGCTGCTCTCGGTGGAATGCAACAGCGGCAGACACGTCGGTGCTTTCCTTGAAGCTGCTGTCGCACGCGGCTGCTTTCCCACTCTCTCTGCCCTCGATTGTCTCGACTGTTTCTGGAGGAAGACTCACCGGAGCCTCTTTTTCCCAAAGGTAAGGTCAAGTCTATACATATATTTTCTCCTATTACTCGATTTGAAATCTGTATGTTAAATCCCAATTGTTTTCTAAAATTTTACAATCTCCCTAACCCTATCTCTTTGATTCTCTCTCTGTTTCCTGCTCGTCGGTTTCTTTCCTCTCTAGATTGGGCGGCAGAAGGTGTTTAACGGCGAGGAGCTCGTCGGAGCTCTCTCCTACTCAAAGGTGAGTTCTAATTTCCTTTAGTTCTTATTCTGTTTTTTTTCATTTTGAGTTCTCAGAATCTGTATGTTTAGATTTAGTGTTGGTTTGACTAATTTGGGTTCTTGGACAAAATTCCATAATTTCAGATTTCGTTTATAATGTTGCTACTGATTCTTCACCGTAATTTATTTTTGCATTTTAATTCCATAACTTAGCATTTCTGTATGTTCTAATCTCCTTCTATTTTCTGTTTTGGCCGAGAACCTTGAGGATTAGGTGGAGAAGGATTTAGCAAGGGTTCTGCACTCCAATGGGATCTTTTGTTGGATTTTTGGTTTGAGCCTTTGGATGATTTCAGATTCTCATTCTGGAGATATAAGTGTATTGATTATGCTCTGGAGTATGATTATAATATAAATATAGGTCTAAGTTCTAAAATCAGGACATATATATATATGTTTTATTCTGAATTCTGGATATATAGATATAATCGTTGTCTTATGTTCTGAATCTGGATGTTTAAGAATATGTATATGTTCTAACTTCTGAAATGTAATTGAAGTTCTATGTTTCTGAAATTCTGAACTCAACTCTAAGCTTTGTCTATGTTCTAGAATCAAAAGATGTTCATATACATATATACCTATGTTCTGAAGTACGGATATATGTTAGGGTGGCCTAATGTTCTGCAAATCTGAATACGAGTCTATGTTCTAAGGTCTGGAATATATATAAACATAGATCTATGTCCTAAAATCAGAACATACATATATATAAATGTCTATATGTTTTGTTCTAGATCTGAATATATATATATATGTATGTGTGTTTTGAAATCAAAACATATGTAAATCTGAACATATACATATATATGTATGTGCGTTCTGAAGTATAATCTGAATACATATATTTGGGTTCTAAAATGAAGGAATAAATATATATATATATATATATATCTATGTTTTGAAATTCTGAAATATATATATATAGAACTATGCTTCTGAATCAAAAATATAATGAGGATATAACTATAAATCTATGTTCTGAAATGAATATATATGTGTGTGTTCTGAAATCTGGATGTATATAATTGTTATCTTATGTTCTTATAGTTCAAAATAGAAAAGAGAATTATAACTTGTGGTTTTATAACCCTGAATCTGTTTTAAGGTAGGATAATGTTTTAGACTGAAATGTTAAAGAACAAAACTAAAACATTAACTTTATATACCTCAAAAACTAATACTTCCTTGCTTTGAGATGGATTGAGCACTTCTGGTGGAGCAAGGATTTGGGCAGAGCACCTCCTTAAGCTCTATCAGATTCTAGTGATTTGAGAACTATTTTGCAAAGTGTTAAGAGTGTGTTTTGCTAGATGGTGAGGTATATAAATATGTAGTTTGGGATATTATGCTGCATAAGGAGATATCTCTAATACACTTGAGTGTTGTTGTTAAGATCTTTGAAAAATCTTTGGTATCTTCCTATCTGTACCTAATCTTAGTCTACAACATAGAGTTTGTTGTTGTATATTGCTGTATATTACTGAATTTTGGGCATGATATCTAATTATGTGCAGATATTCAAAGGGAAGAACGTTTCCAGCATGAAACTTATTTTCGTTGAGTGTCTTAGACTGCTTCTCTTCACCTCAATGCTGGGTGAACCACCTTTCACAAATAAGATCATCTTAGCCTCCTTTGCCAAGAGATCAAACAGAATCCTGCTCTAGTTCACTGGCAGGTTGAGAACTACTGCTGCTAGGATCCTGAACTTTTCAGGAGTGACCTGGTCATATGAGCCGTTGTGGTTGAGGAAGATTCGTTGCACGAATTCGAATAGAATTCTGAATTCTGGCGCAAGAAGAGCACGTGTGAACATCCTGTTGGTGTACTGGATGGGTATGATCATTACTATCTCCACAGCCTCTTACAGCTGTTCTGCAGTAATTTCCCCAAGTCTGCACCTTCATCCTTCAACTTATAAACATCGTTGATGATATTGATGACGTTGTAAGGGGTGTTGCTGACAGTATTTCCTTTACTAACTCTAATGGTTGCCTCATCTCCACCCCTCTCTCCCTGCCATGAGAGGTAGAAAGCAGCAACATCCTTGGGTAGGAAGTGCACTGGATGTGAAGTGATAATATTGTAGAAACCTACAGGAAACATAGTAGAACATATGTGAGCACTATCCTTCCATCAGTGAAGTATAGGTGCCACAAAGCAGTTTATGTCGGCTAGCAATCGATATCATAGAGATCACAAGTAAATATATATGCAAATGAATAAAAGAAGTTTGTCAAAAACAGGTTTAAAAGATAATATAGGACAAACAAAACAATAGCAAAAGGAAATATAAACGAGAAACCTTTGCATTGGCGAACAAGGTCAAATGCCTTGTCTAGTTTATGAAACCCGAAGGTGTCAAGAACGGCGAAAAGGTCTTGGTGAATGTAAGGTTTCAGAAAACTTGCTTGCTCGAGAAAAACAGATGATTTGGGAGCCATTTTTGCTAGAATTTTACGAAGGAAGAGAGAATTTTGGAAGAGAGAAATTTTCTAAGAGTTTCGAGAAATATAAGTGTGAATGATATATGAAACGACTTATCAAATTTTTTATATGAGAGAATAGAGATAAGTAAGGTAATAAAGAATTAATAAACTTCCCTTTTTACAGCTTTTCCCGCCTTTCCATGTTCTAGGGTTACTGTTTGTCACCGCCTCTATTTATTGTATGATGTACGCGCCTTTGATTGTGGGGTTAGGAGATGGCGCGTGGTTGTTTAGCGCGGTTGGAAAGCTTCCCTTTTCTTGGTTTGGTAAATATCCTTTTGGTAACAGTTCCCTAACATAGTATCAATCATCACAAAAATAAAAGATTTGATATCAAGTGTCAGAATTTTGGTATGTGATATAAGTAGTCGCCGTATATAGTTGACTTTTCCCCCTTAACCAAGTAATGGGATAATTGATATTATTTTAATATCCACATGGCATTAAGTGATCTGGTCAAGGTCGATCTCTTTCATAGTGAGAACCATCGATCTGGTTGACTCTTCTAATAATTCTCAGTTGGAATTTGATCAATCTGTATTGGCATAAACTTAGTGATCTGGTGTCAATTCCCTGTTGGAATATTGAATTTGATCTGGTTTAGATTAATCTGGTTCTTCCTTCAAGATTTAACAGTCCTAGTTTTCCACAAAGCATCTTAAATCTTTCTTCTGGTAATGCCTTAGTGAGAATGTCTGCTCTCTGAACTTCAGTGTGTATTTTCTCAATTTGTACATGTTTCTTTTCAACATGGTCTCTTATGAAGTGATGTCTCACATCCACATTTGCATCTGGTATGCAGCACTGGATTCTGTGTGATTGCTATAGCACTTGAACTATCATAGAAAATTGGTATTTCCTTGACATCAATCTCATAATCTTTAAGCTGTTGTCTTAACCACAGTATTTGTGCACAACAACTTCCAGCTGCCATGTATTCTGCCTCTGTGGTTGAGGTGGCAACTGATGTCTGTTTCTTTGAGAACCAAGAAATTAGTTTATTTCCTAGAAACTGACATGTACCAGATGTTGACTTTCTGTCCAGTTTACATCCAGCATAATCTGAGTCAGTGTATCCAGTTAGCTCAAAATTGTCTTCACATGGATACCATAATCCTACATGGGCTGTTCCCTTAAGATATCTTAGTATCTTCTTAGCTGCTTCCATGTGTGACTCTTTGGGATTTGCTTGATATCTTGCACATACACCTACTGCAAATGTGATGTCAGGTCGACTGGCAGTTAGGTAGAGTAATGATCCTATGATCCCTCTGTATTGTGTTATGTTTGCTGGTTTTCCCTCTGGATCTGGATCGATTTTCCCATTGGTCTGCATTGGGATTTTCACTGGATTAATGTCTTTTAATCCAAACTTGGTCAGCAGATCGTTGATGTATTTTGTCTGATTAATAAAGATGCCGTCTGGTAGCTGCTTGACCTGTAAACCTAAGAAGAAACTCATTTCTCCCATCATGGACATTTGATACTTATTTTTCATAAGTTCAGCAAATTTGTCACACAGATAGGTAGATTGAGATCCAAAGATAATATCATCTACATAGATCTGGACTAAGATGATGTTTTCTTTGACTTTGATGATGAATAAGGTCTTGTCAACAGATCCTCTTCTGAATCCAGATTCTAGTAGGAAGGTTGATAAGATCTCATACCAAGCTCTAGGGGCTTGTTTTAGACCATAGACTGCCTTAGCTAGTCTGTATACTTTCTGATCTGGATCAGCTTCTTCAAATCCAGGTGGCTGTTCCACATATACTTCTTCTTCGAGGATACCATTGAGAAAGGCACTTTTGACATCCATCCGGTATACCTTGAACCGTTTGTGGGCAGCATATGCTAGAAATAGCCTTATAGCTTCTAATCTGGCTACTGGTGCGAAAGTTTCATCAAAATCAATGCCTTCTTGTTGATTATAGCCTTTAGCTACCAATCTGGCCTTGTTCCTAACTACTTCACCATTTTCATCTCGTTTATTTTTTAACACCCATTTTACACCTATCACACCTTGATGTTTGGGTCTGTCCACGAGATACCAGACTTCATTCCTTTTGAACTCATTGAGTTCTTCTTGCATTGCTGTTATCCAGTCTGCATCATGAAGTGCTTCATAAGCATCAGATGGCTCTATGCGAGAGAGATAACAGCTTAATAATGCACTTTCTCCATGCATTCTTCTGGTCTTCACACGATCTGATGGGTTCCCAACGATCTGTTCTAGTGGATGATCTTGTATCCATCTCCTTCTCCTGGTCATCTCTTCATCAGATATCTCAGGATCAGATTGATCTGTTGGTTCTTCAAATTCAGGGTGTGCTATTGTTGAGGCTTGGAATGGATTCTCATCATTATCTACAATTACTGTTTCATTGCTTTCTGTTGGTAATCTGTCCTCATCCAGATTGTGTTGTGATATTCCCCCTTGCTGTAAGATCTCTTCAGCAACAGGTGGAGTGATAATTTCTTCATCCTCACTCTTTGAGTTCCAGATAAGAATATCTTCAAGTAGTAGTTCATTCATCCTTCTGGTAGTCACCTGGTTTTCTGTTTGCTTTCCATCTGGTGACCTGCACTCAACAATTGACTCATTAAAGACAACATGAGGTGTTACCTCCACAATATGAGAGTTCTTATTGTAGACTCGATAAGCTTTACTAACATCAGAATATCCTAAGAATATTCCAGGGTCAGTTTTGCTATCAAAAGTCTTCAACTGTGATTTCCCATTATTGTGTATGTAACACAAACAACCAAAAGTTCTAAAATAAGAAATCTTAGGCTTTCTGTTGTTCCAAATCTCGTATGGTGTCTTTCCATGTCTGAGTGTGATGGATGATCTGTTTTGAGTATAACAGGCTGTGTAGATTGCTTCTGCCCAGAATTTCTTGGGTAGATACGTAGCATTTAGCATTGTACGTGCTGCTTCCTTGAGTGATCTGTTTCTCCTTTCAACAACTCCATTCTGTTGGGGAGTTCGAGCAGCAGATGTTTGATGAGTGATTCCCATCTTGTTGCAGTATGCTTCAATCTTCTGGTTGAGAAATTATGTTCCTCGATCTGTTCTGATAGAGGTTATACTCATCTCTTTCTGTTTTGTGATCTTGTGTAGGAAGTCAGGGAGCTTGTCTAGGGTTTCTTTCTTCTTTAACAGAAAGATGACCCAAGTGAATCTTGAGTAATCATCTATGATTACTAGGGTGTACTTTCTCCCATTTATGCTTAGAGGTTTGACTGGTCCAAACAGATCAAGATGTAACAGCTCTAGTATCCTTGAAGTTGAGTGAGCTGTTTTGCTTGAGAAGGATGATCTGGTTTGTTTTCCAGCTTGACAAGCATCACATATATGATCTTTATCATATACTTGATCTGGTAGTCCTTCCACCAATTTTTCCTTGGCAATCATGTTGATTGATTTAAAGTTTAAGTGGTTTAATCTCTTATGCCATAGCCAGCTGGTTTTTGATACAGTCTTGGTGACTAAGCAGGTCTCGATCTGGTTTGTCCATTGGACAATGTATAGTCTATCCTGCAACTTACCGGTAAGGAGTATCTCATCTCCTTCCTTATTCTTCACCAGACAGTTGTTAGTATCAAAAACAATCTGATTACCATTAGCACAAAACTGACTTACAGAAAACAGGTTGTGACTAAGACCCTCAACGTATGATACATTAGTGATAGTAGTCTTGCCAACTTTGATGTTTCCATACCCTCTGGTATAACCTTTTGAATTACATCCAAAAGTGACCTGGGGTCCTGGTTTTTCTACGTAATCTGATTGCAGGTTCTTGTCACATGTCATGTGTTTTGAACAACCACTATCTATTATCCAGATTGCTCCTTTTGCAACCTTACTCCTTCTTGCAGTTCTTTGATCCTGCAATTAATCAAACTTAGCTACCCTTTCAACGTTTGGGTGCTTGATTATTAGCAAATATTCCTTTTCGAATCTAGAACATTCTTGGGTTAGGAACAGAAATATAGCAGGTGATGATGTTCCCTTCATTATCTACTTTAGATACAGAGTGAACTTCAGATGGATGATACTTCTCTACTCCATCTTTCTTCAATCCTTTCTTAGTAGGTATTGTCCTGTTGACAATATTTGTCCTGTTGACATTCGGTTTTTGAAGGTGATCTGTTTCTGTGCAGTGAGCTGGTTGTCCCTTTGTTTGATGATACTGCCTGTTCTTTGCATCTTTAATTATCATCTTTTGAGGATAACCTTTCTTGTTTTTCAAGTCCCTCACTTGATCTGGTATCTGCTTCCTTTCTGGTAAGAAGGTTATGGTTCCAGAGGACTTTTCTGAGTGGCCTGGATATCCTAATCCAGATGTGCCCTTTTGTTGCAGATTGATTAGCAACTTGGCACGCTCATCACTTTTGTAAATCATTTCTTTTCCTTTCTTGATCTTTTCCTCAGCAACATTGTTTCTTGAAACCAAATCCTTAACTTTTGAGTTAAGTGAATGGATCTCACTGTCTTTACTCTTGATCTGTTCTTCCAGATCGTTTATTTTAGCAACAAATTGTGTTTTTGCCTTGCTTAGAGTCTGCTCAACTTTCTTTAATCTGTCATTCTCTTCAACAACTTCTTTGAATAGCCTCTTGATATTTGAGTAACTTTTGAACATCTCATCTATTTCATCCCATGAGTATTCTGCTTGATCTTCACATTCTTGTTCAAGATCATTATTATTATCTGAGGAATTTGAGTAGCAAGAATTTACCTCAACTTCATCTAGACCGTTGTCCAATCCCACATAACATTCATTCTAGCTTTCTTCGTCGTCAGCGATAAAAGCTTCATCATTTTCTGATGAGCTATCTGAGAAATGACTCGAGCTGCTTGAGTTCTGTTCAGCTATCATGGCTTTGCGTTCATATTTAAGCTTTCGGTCTCTTTTAGCTCTTAGTTCTTCTCTTTGGCTTCTGGACAGATCAGGACAATCTGTTTTGAAGTGACCTGTTCTGCCACATTCAAAGTAGGTGTAGTCTGTAGAGCTAGAAGTCTTTGTTGTTTTAGCAGTCTGCTTCATGGACTCATTCTTGTCATCAGATCGATCATTGTCATACTTCTTGTTGAAGTTTCTCTTGTTATCTTTGTAGAAGCGTCTGTATTTCTTCGATCTGGTCTCCATCTTGTCCATTCGTTTGGCAATCATTACGAACTCTTTTAAGAGTTTGTCATAGCCTTTCTCTTCATCTGGGGTAGCTAGCTCAGAAGGATCATCTGGTTTGCTCTTCGCTTTGAAGGCTACCTCTTTGTCCTTCTTTGAGCTGCTTTCTGTCTTTTTGGACAGATGATCTGGTCCTTGAATTCTTTGAAGTAGGTGTATGCTCTCCTAGCATGTCAGCCTCAATGTCAAGAGCTCGGTTGAGGGATTTAGTAGAAGATAATCCGCCATGGCTTGCCAATGTCATCCTAATTTCGTGTCTCAGACTGACACAAAAATTTTTAAGCCCTCTTTTCGTACATGTCTACTTTTATTGGCGCATATTGTGCCATATCATAGAACACTTTATCGTATTCTTTCACAATCATCCTTCATTGCTTCAGATTGTAAAATTTCATCTCCTTCTTCTTATAATAGCTCTTAGGAATATATTTGTCGTATATTTCTGCCTTAAAGTTTTCTCAGGTCAAGTTTACTAGTTGTTTTGGGGTCATAGCCTTTCTGCGTGCTTCCCACCAGAAATCTACTAATCCTATTAGTTGGAACGAGGCGTAAGTCATGCGTTCCTGATGCGTAGAACACATAAAGTTAAAGGTGCGTTATAGGGCTCGAACTCAAACTTCTGCTTTCACTGGATCTCCCATTACATTGAAAACGGGTGAATTTTGTCTTAAAATAGTTCCTCGATTGTGTTCAGGCGGTGGGAGGGTGGGGTTACTTCTCAATTAACTTCATACATTTTATTTATGTTTCTAGGACCTTGACTTTTACCTCCGCCTCTTGGGCGTTTAACTCTTCTATGTGACATTCTACTGAGTTAACATCTTATCTTATTAATGTATTTTCTTTACTGTATGGATCCATATATTTAAGTCCATGGCCCTATAGTGGAGCTATCCACTGCATTTTTATCATCTAACTTTTTCTTTGGTCCTTTCTTGCTTCTTTCATAAGCTTTTTCACCCTTCTTGGATTGTTCTTATAACTGCGTTTTCTCAATACTTTATGTATTATTAGGTCTCTCCAACATAGGAATAGGGTGCTAGGAACTCACTGAGATCCTCAAATTTTGCCTTTATAATATCTCAAAACTTATGTAGTTGATTCTAAAATTCGATACATTTTTGTTTTATCATTTGTTGTCGTCTTGACATGAATAAGAATACTAATTTGACTTTTCGGAACACGGGTTGAAAATTTTGTGATAATGATTTGGTTCAGAACCAAACTCGCTTAAGAGTTTAGATCGATGACTCACAATCAACGATCATAACTTCTTGAGGCTTCTAGTAGGATATACTTATCATCATAGAATTCTTGGGAAATCTAGATTTAAGATTTATTATGCAATGATAATTAAATCTTTATCCACCGAGTTAACGGTTTCATTCGGTTAAGATTCTACGGTACAAATGATCTTATAGGATCATAGCCGCGGTCTTGATTCATAATGAAAGATAAGATCTTACTCTTTTGTTTTCTCACAATTGGCATTAGCCATTGTTTTGGTTATTCTCATTTTTCTGGTTCTTTTTGTTTCTTCTTTATTCTCCTTGTTCTAGTTCTCGATTTCGAGTAACATGTAAAAGTTCTTCTAAGTTCTCTTTTCTAAAGGGAAACATGCAAACTAAACCATTCTATGTTCATAAGGAAAGATCTTAAGTTTCATGAGTCTAGAATCTATGTAAAGGAATATTCTTATCCCTTTTATAACTGAAAGCATCAACTTTTAATAAGATGCGTACCTCTTCCTTGTTGAGTGTGATGTGATGGAGTGCTAGACTTTTGTCGACTCTCTACTCAGTCTAGTGAAACAATACTAGACTTGAAACTCCAAAAAGACTCTCGGGTTTAGAGCACAAGTTGCTCTGATACCACTCTGTCACGACCCACCTTCACTAACTGTAGTAACGATGGGTATAACCGTGACTCGGGGATAAAATATAGAAATGGATAAGGAAAATGGGTAATAACTCGAAGGTGTATATAGGATAAGTGCTTCAATAAATAAGGTTTCATACACGAAATTTGGTACTGAGTATCCGATACCAAAATACATAAGTCATTGATCAAAATGTCTAGAAATACTGAATACTGAAAAGAGTGTTTGCAGTGGAAATTGGATCATTTTCTAAGTCTACATGTATGAAGA
Organism: Leonotis leonurus; assembly: GCA_026898415.1. Lineage (NCBI taxonomy): Eukaryota > Viridiplantae > Streptophyta > Magnoliopsida > Lamiales > Lamiaceae > Leonotis > Leonotis leonurus. The sequence continues at coordinate 16,894 of JAPKLX010000887.1, forward strand.
CATGTAAACCCCCAAGAGTTAATGCTAATCGAGTTCGACAAAACCATCGCTGAGCACTCCTCCTTGACATCACAGCTCAACCTGCACATTTATAAATACATGCAGGGCTGAGTACAAAAGTACTCAGTAGACACATGCCGAAATCGCATTCATACATATATAATTGTCATGCCATTGTAAGTGAAACATAGGGATTTTGTTTCTAAAGAACCTATGTTCACTAAATTCTTTTGTGATTCTTAAAATTCGACTGCGCAGTCTAAGTTCTTTAGTAATCAAGCATATCTGTAATTTCTGTGTGCCGGGAAGGTGGCCACCTTCCATGGACACCTTGACCGGCCAACCCGCTAAGATGACTCACGGTCCTTGTGTACACTAGTCCGAGTGGGGATGCTTACCCACTGGAACCCGAATTCGATTTCATAATCATAGCAGATATGTATCATACAAAACATAAAACATTTATGGCAAGACAATACTTGAAATAACAATTTCAATTCAAAAGCTATTTGAAAAGAAATAACATAAATGCGGATAAACACGCATATTTTCTTTTAGTATAAGAAAGCCTACCTGAATCGCTTCCTTTGATAGGATCTGAATTCTTTCTCGTTTAGTATTTCCTTCTTCCGTAACCTTAATCATAATTAAGAGGAAGATACTCCTTGTGAGTATATAATTTACTTCATCTAAATAAAATGAAATAATATTCTATTATTTCATTAATTATTCTAATCCTTTGCTCGACTAATGTTCGAGTACTTAGAGATTTCTATAACTATTTTCGTAGGATTTTAAATCATTCTTTGATTTATTAATCCCTTATATTTTATTTGCTTTACCCAATTAATTTAATAATGGGTTGTTGGTCCCGAAAGAGCAAGGTTTGGTGTATGGGGGGGGGGGGGGGAATACACCAAATACAAACTTTTCAGTTTACTTGACTAATTAAATCTGAGAGATGTAGCTTTCTGAAACACAGATAGCTCAAGGTGATAAAACAGATTGATTTTCAATCGATCTTGTTCTATCCAGGCAAAGTCTCTCAAGTGAGTTATACAAGGCAGAGAGTAAGTTTATACTTAAACTCTAACTGTGTATCGTGTGCGGAATAATGGTGGACTTAGTCGGTGCTCTTTGTTAAGAAAATCTTTTGAAAACTTAATCGAGTATTTAGAGGTTGATTAAGAATGCAGATTTGAATGAGTATGATAGATGCAGAAAAAAAATAACTGAATATAAATTGCAGAATTTAAAAGGCACAGTTATTTTTACGTGGTTCGGGAAACCCCCTACGTCGACGGTCTAATCCAAACTGGATTAGATATCCACTACTAGGATACTCTTCTTATTTAACCTCGCTGAGAACGAGCCACAAGTTCCAAGTACAGACTAACTGAAACTTATGCACGAATAAGGGTCGTGTCCCTTTACAACTTACAGAAAACTACTGTAAACAGGCTATCTTCACGTTAATCCACTAGACAACTACTAGCTAGCAAAGATCTCCTTCTTCTCTCGATAAGACAGACTTGAATCGAGGTGTAATTGCGATCACGAACGGTTTGAAGCTTTTGTCTGATTTGAGGATAGAGAATGTTTCTGCAGTATAGCGCTTGCGTATCTATTCAGACTTTGAAACTTCAAACATATATAGGCTCTGAATTTGAAATTCTAGCCGTTTGTTGATTGACGTGATTTGATTTGTGGATTGTCAATCAATTATATCTCTTCTTTCCTTGTAGAGTTGTTGATTGAATCTTCTATGATTGGTAAGCAGATCATCTGTGATTGCTTTCCTTCTCCATGTCAATCAGTGATTCAATTTCCAAATCTTCAATGGAAAGTCTTAAATGCTTCATCGACAGATTTGATTCTGCTCTTTCTGGTTTGCTTCTAACCTTCTGGTTGTGTCCTCTCTGGTCTAGTGTCTTTCTGGTTGAATATTGATTTTGACACTTTCTGGTTGAGGTACTTTCTGGTAGAGCATATGTTAACCACTTTCTGGTGGAGGTACTTTCTGGTAGAGCATATGTTAACCACTTTCTGGTTGAAGCATCTTCCATCTTTCTGGCTGAAGCTTCTCTGGTTCTACTTTCTGTTAAAGTCTTCATTTTCTGATTGAGACTCTCTGGTTTAGCCTTCTGTCTTTGAGACTTGCTGGTTTTGAGATTCTCTGGTTTAGCCTTCTGTCTGTGAGGCTTGCTGGTTTTGAGATTCTCTGTTTTAGCCTTCTGTCTGTGAGACTTGCTGGTTTTGCTGAAACCAAGGAAAAAGGTACAGAATCATGTATAATACTAAGTGTGTTTTGTAAGAGTATCATCAAAACTCAGAATAGTTTATGGGGTTCCCAACAATTTCCCCCTTTTTGATGATGTCAAAACCACACTTAGTCAGTAAAAACAATGTAACTTGTATCGTGTTCTGGACAGATAGGTTATTAGTTATTTAAGTTAAATAACAGTAAACATCAGAAAGATAAGAGAACTCCAAATTCATTGATATATGAATTGATGAGTACAGGAATTCAATAGAGATAACAGAGAGCAAAAAGCAGAAGATACAAAGGATCTATCTAAGAGAACCATCTTGCTGCACCTCCCTTCTTCATTCTCTCTCTCTGAGCGTCAGACACCAGCTGGATACTCTCATATATACCATCTCTTACCCTGGCATAGTTTGGATCGTGGTTATCGATCTTGTAGCCTTTAATCTTCGCCAGTTGATTGATGTAGTTCAGAATATAAGTCTTGTCTGGAAGATTACTGCCTGGTATTGTTGGGCAGATCATGAATTCCTTCTCTGGTGCCTTCAGCTGGATTTTGGCGTCTGCAGCAGCTGTTCTTATTCTCTTGATAAGGTCTTGATCTCTGAAATTCTCCAGGTAGCGGTTAAAGTCTTCATCTGGGATCGATTCTGAATATGTGGGCTCTTTTAGGAAATATCTGTTCAGAATGAACCCTTGTTTGACCTTTTCCCAGTCAGCTTGATCATTCTCTGGAACCCATACATCAGTTGGTGTCTTCTTTTGCAGGGATAGGTTCCAGGAGAATGGTTTCTTCTTTTTCTTCTTGGACTGGGTGGTCGAGGCAGATGACTGTTGTTGTGAGCGTTCAGCAGACGAAGGCGAGGAGAAGGGAGTTTGAAAGGATTTTTCTTTGACTTCCTGTGCAGCAATCTTCCTTTCTCTCTCAGCCTGATCTTTGTAGAATTGTGCTCTGAACACTGGATCACAGGCTTGATCCATGCTCACTCCAAAAAGTAGCAGCTCAGCAATCTGGTCCCCTTCATCGACTGGTTTCTTGCCTTTGTCGCTGGGGGTGTGAATTGAGGTTTGTGCTGGTTCTGCTGGTTCTGCTCCAATCAGTGTGGGGTCTGGTCTGGGAGGAGTGGTTGGTCTAGGTTGAGCTGGTGCTGGTGTTTCTGTTCCAGCATCTGTTGCTTCTGTTAAGCCTTTGCCGCTTTTGTTTCCCTTGCCTCCCGTGCCTCCAGAGATTTCCCCCTTTTTGACATCATCAAAAATGGTATTGATGAGTGCACGAAGGGAGATTATCTCCTCAGACATCTTTTCCATTCTCTCCTCAGCATCTGCTTTAAAACCAAGCAGAAGGTTGATTGTTTGGTCAGAGGCGTCAATCTTCTTCTCTAACCTGCTGTTCATGGTAGACAGAGTTTTGTCATAAGTCTCCTGAAGCTCTTCTACAGCAGTTAGTCGATTGCTCTGGGTTTCAAATTCTTCTGGGTTTGGATACAGAAGGTCATTTAAGACATCGACCTGGTGTTTCCGCATCGACTCCACAAATTTCTCCTTTTCAAAAAGAGCTAGATGTGAGTGGATGGACAGGTCAGTGTCTTCCTTCAGTTGAGCTGCAAGTGCATTTCCTTTCTTGTCAACAGCAGAACTTATTGATTCATCTTGTTTAGCCAGAAGGTCAGCTACCAAAGTAGTGGCCTTGTCTGCTTTCTCTTCAATGCCTTTTAAACGCAGATGGATCTTGTTCTGATCAGCTTCGTGTACCTCTCTGTCATCATCCATTTTCTTGTTCAAATCATCCCTGATCTTTCTGATTTTCCCCCTGAGGTCTTTATCCATGTCGTTGACGTAGTCCTTCTGGTGTTGGTTAAAATCAGAAAGGATCTGGGTAGCTTTTTCTTGTAGGATGTTGTAGGTGTCTGTCAAACAGTCTTCAACTCGAAGTGTGATGAGATTGTCGAGTTGATAGTTGTTGAACGGTCTGGTTTCTCTTTCCAGCAATTCTTCCAGAGTGTAGAAGTTCACGTGTTTCTTCAGTTTCTGTGCTGCGCCCTGTGTGTAGAGCTCATTGGTGGGTTCTCCTCCAATGGCCTGGCCAATAGGTTCATCATCACCTGAGTCGAGGTCGATGATGGGTGTTTTCTTGGGAGACTGACTGGTTGAGGGTGCTCCCTGTGCTGGTTGTTGATGTTGTTGAGGTTGGTCAGAATGTGATGTGGGCATGTCAATCTTCAGTGTTGTTGCCTCCTGCTTCATGAGGCTTGAGATAAGTTGGGGATATTCTGCACGCACCTCATGAACGGTTGAGACCTGAAGAAGATTGAGCAAAGTTGCTTCTTCCTTCTTTAAATCATCGATTGACTTGAGTTGAAGCAAAGCATCGAAGATGTAGTACTCGCTGTCTTTAACCAGCAAGTAGAACTTGATGCGCTTGGCTGCATTCAAACTTTCTGGTAAGGATTGTATACCAGGAAAGTCTGCCAGCACTGAGTGTTCTGCTTCATTCTCAAGCAGATTGATCACACTCTCTGCCTGTCGCTTCTTCTCTTCCTCCTCATCAGCGGACTCTCCTTCCTCTTCTTCTTCACTTATCTTTTCCATTCTGCTTGGAGAAGGAGTAGCTGTTCTGGCGGGAGAAAAATCTTTCTCCGGATGATGTGTTTCTGGTTGAGCTTCTGCTGATGGGGTTTCAGGTTGATCAGTTGTTGCTTGTGTTGTTTCTTCATCATGTTCTGGCAAATCTGATTGATCTGCTGTTGCTGGTGGTGGTGGTGATGTTTCTTGGATTTTCTGAAGTCTCCTCTTCTTCTGTTTGGGCAGAGAGGCAGAAGTTTCCGTCTCTACAGAACTGCCTCGCTTTCTGGCTGCCTTTTCTTTCACCACCTTCTCCTTCTTTTTCTCCATACCTTTGGTAGGTGGAACCCATGTAGGGTTGGAACTACCCACTTCCAGTGCTGCGGCTTTATGCACTTCATCTGGGATTTTGTTGAAAAATTGAGGTGCTAGTCCCAATGACATTTCCAGCTGGTGTTGGTCTTTGGGAATAGAGTGGTTGATGTTGTATTCCTCAGCGTCATCCCAGATTTTCTGCTTGAAGAATCTTTCAATCATCAAGCTGATCTTAGTGGAGTGTCTCAGATTTCTCCTAACTTCCACGGAAGTACCTCTGCCTCTGCTGTCTTTGGTATAAGTAACCAACTTAGCTTCCTTCGCCATCAGTTCAAATAGGATCCTGCTCCAGTTGACTCGTAGATTGAGAACAACAGCTGTGAGGATTCTGAACTTCTCAGGGGTCACTTGATCATATGTCCCGCTGTGATTCAGAAAAATCCTCTGTACTAATTCCAGTAGCAACTTGTAACCCGGTTGAAGCAGAGATCTTTGGAACATCCTTCCAGTGTAGGAGATAGGGACTACCATCATTATCTCAACCGCTTCTTGCAATTGTGCAGGGGAGATCTCTTCTAATGACATTCCTTCATCCTTCAATCTGTACGCTTGGTTGATCATCTCAATCACATTGTAGGGAGTTTTGCTTGTACGGTCCCCAATCGGCATTAAAACATTGGCTTCAAAGCCATGTTTGTCATTCTGCCATGTCAAATAAAAAGATGCTGCTTGTTTTGCCAAAAACATCTTAGGATGTGAGGTGACAATGTTGCAAAAACCTAGCATCATAAGAGCATTCACACAAGTATACACATATTCATCAGTTCATATGAACAGGTATAAATATACGCACAAGAACAGTGATAATAGCAGTTCATAGGACAAGGAGTCACAGAATATGCAATAAACTTTAGATATATAAAAGAAAGAAATAAATTGAAAACCTTTGCAGCGTGAAACCATGGCAAAAATTTCATCAAGCTTTCGAAAACCATGGGTTTCAAGGACAGCATATGGTTCAGGTGTGAGAAACTTCTGAACCTCAGCAACGTGTTGAAGAAAAAGTGAAGTTGGGGGTGCCATAGTCAAAACGCAAAGATATTTGAGAAGAGATTTGCAGAAGATTTGGGAAATTCTTAAGTGCTTAGAAATTTTGAGAAGTGCTCAGTGCGATAAAGTGAAGATGAACAGTTTAGGAGAAGATATCGCATATATATAACAAGATAATTAAGCAAAAAGAAATAAAACAGAAAGAAATTCGAAGAGTTGGAAAGATTTCCTCCCTTTTTAGATTTTCCCGCTTCTAAGATTGTTTTGCCGCCTTTCTTTGCGTGAGATGGACGCTCTAGATCCTAGGGTCTATATGCCAGCGTGTGCGTATCTCTTACTTTTGACAATTTTCCTTTTCCTGTTTCTTGTAGGGATTTCCTCGATTCCAGTTTCCAAAGTTGAGCTAATCATGACGAAAATAGAAGATTTAGTAAATCTAGGGTAAAAATATCTCTTACAGTCCTGTAACCTAGGAGAGTGACGTCTTTTATCTTGACGCTTCAATTTCCTTAAAAGTTCCCCCTTGACTTAGCATTTAAGAAATAATTTTCACATGGCTTTTTCGTCAATTTATTGAGAAAATTATGCCACGTGTATTTTATTTCAACTGAGCTTTCTGTTATTCTTGTAAATAGCATTCTGTTGATTATCTGGTAGTCTTCTGATGTTAGCTTTCTGGTAGCTTTCTGGTGTTAGCTATCTGGTAGCTTTCTGATGTTAGCTATCTGGTAGCTTTCTGGTCATGGTTATTTGGTAGCCTTCTGGTAATCTTCATCTAGACTGAGTAGTCCAAGTTTTCCACATAGCATCTTAAATCTTTCTTCTGGTAGTGCTTTAGTTAAGATATCAGCACGTTGGATGTCTGTATGAATTTTCTCGATCTTGATGTGCTTTCTCTCTACATGATCTCTAATAAAATGATGTCTCACATCGACATGTTTGCATCTTGTGTGGAGTACTGGATTCTGTGTTATAGCTATAGCACTTGAGCTGTCACAGAATATAGGTATCTCCTTCACATCAATCTCATAATCTCTTAGTTGCTGTTTCAACCATAGTATCTGTGCACAACAGCTTCCAGCAGCCATATATTCTGCTTCTGTGGTTGATGTAGCAACAGATGTCTGTTTCTTTGAAAACCAAGATATCAACTTGTTTCCAAGGAATTGACACGTCCCAGAGGTAGACTTTCTGTCCAGTTTGCATCCTGCATAATCTGAATCAGAATAGCCTGTAAGCTCAAAATTATCATCTTGTGGATACCAGAGACCAATGTTAGCTGTTCCCTTAAGATATCTAAGTATCTTTTTGGCAGCTTCCATGTGTGATTCTTTAGGATTGGCTTGATATCTGACGCAAGCTCCAACTGCATATGTGATGTCGGGACGGCTTGCTGTAAGGTATAGCAGAGAGCCAATAATTCCACTATATTGAGTAATGTTTGCTGGTTTTCCTTCTGGGTCTGGATCTATCTTTCCATTTGATTGCATAGGAATTTTCACTGTTCTGCTGTCTTTCATTCCAAACTTGACGAGCAGATCGTTGATGTACTTTGCTTGATTAACGAAGATACCATCTGGTAATTGCTTTACCTGCAGACCTAGAAAGATATTCATCTCACCCATCATGGACATTTGATATTTGTTCTTCATTAGTTCTCCAAATTTGTCACACAGATAGGGAGATTGTGATCCAAAGATTATGTCATCGACATATATCTGGACCAACAGAATGTGTTCTTTGACTTTGATGACAAACAGTGTCTTGTCAACAGAACCTCTTCTGAAGCCTGATTCCAGTAGGAATGTTGATAATGTTTCATACCACGCTCTGGGTGCCTGTTTCAACCCATAGACAGCTTTGGCTAGTCTATATACTCTCTGGTCAGGATTTTCTTCTTCAAAACCAGGTGGTTGCTCAACATATACTTCTTCTTCAAGTATGCCATTGAGGAATGCACTTTTGACATCCATCTGGTATACTTTGAATCTCTTGTATGCAGCATATGCTAAAAATAGCCTAATTGCTTCCAATCTGGCCACTGGTGCAAAGGTCTCATCAAAGTCGATACCTTCTTGTTGATTGTATCCCTTTGCAACTAGTCTAGCCTTGTTTCTGACGACTTCTCCATTCTCATCTCATTTGTTTTTGAATACCCATTTTACACCTATAACTCCTTGATGTTTTGGTCTGTCTACCATATACCAGACTTGGTTTCTCTTGAACTCATTGAGTTCTTCTTGCATAGCTGTGACCCAATCTGCATCTCTAAGCGCTTCATAGGTGTCAGAGGGTTCAGCACGTGATAAATAACAACTGAGAAGTGCACTTTCTCCATGCATTCTTCTGGTTCTAACGCTGTCTGTTGGGTTCCCAACAATCTGTTCAGAAGGATGATTTTCTTGAATCCATTTCCTTCTGCTGGATATCTCCTCTAATGATATGTCACGCCCCATTCTCCGCCCTTGTGGCGAAGTCCGGACACGCGACTATAAAAACAACTAATTAACTAAAGGATAAAAGGAAAACTGTAGACTTAACCGAACGAAAGGATATTTTATAACTGAGTCTTAGTTCATAACAAGAGTTTAACTCTGAATTGACACATTCGTCAAACAAAACAAATGGAACCTCTTGCAGCGGAATATGTAGGATCGCATAATAAAATCCTACGTGTATGAAGACACGTAGAACCCCCAAGAGTTTATGCTAATCGAGTTCGACAAAGCCATCGCTGAGCACTCCTCCTTGACATCACAACCCAACCTGCACATTTATAAATACATGCAGGGCTGAGTACAAATTGTACTCAGTAGACACATGCCAAAATCGCACACATACATATATAATTGTCAATGCCGTAAGAGTGACACGTAGGGATTTTCTTGAAAAGCACCTACGTTCACTAAATCCTTTTGTGAAACCTGTATTTTGACTGATCAGTCTTTTCTTTAGTATTCAAGCCATATCTGCCCTTTCACTTATGGTACCGAGAAGGTGGCCACCTTCTACGGACACCGAACCGGCCAACCCGCTAAGATGACTCACGGTCCACTGTAACCGGTCAACATCTACGTCGACTCCCGGTTATTTACTTGTGTACACTAGTTCGAGTGGGGATGCTTACCCACTGGAACCCGAATTCGATTTCATTTATTTAGATCCTTTAACTTCTTCCAGATAGGCATTGATACAAAACATAAATCATTTTCGGCAAGACAATACTTGAAACATATTTGCAAAATCTCTTCGAAATAAAATAACATAAATGCATATGAGCACACGTATTTTATAGAGTTAGGAAAGCCTACTTGGATAACTTTGGATTGCACTTGCTTTGGTCTCGAAACGCGAAACAGGTCTCTCGTACGAACCTTTAGAAAAACTCGTATAAATTAAAATATCCTTCGTGCATTTGGAACCTTTAGTCGTAAGAATATATATATTCTTGGTTCTCGTTTCGACTCGTTAATCGAGGTATTGATACTTAAGATCAATATTACTTATAAAGTGTTGAATCCTCGATTCAATTCATTCCGGTAATTGCCTTTAATGCAATAAGTGTATTAACACTTAATGAAATAATTAATTCTTGATCATTAATTATTCATTTAAGTTCAAATTATTAAATCCTTTCAAACCTCAAATTTTAAATTCCTTAAATCCATCCTTAATAAAATTAGAGACCTTAATTCTCTTAATTTAGATCCCAATTACTAATAAATTGGATCTTTTTGATTTAATACTTTGGCTTTAATTTGTCCAAATTAATAGCTCTAAATATTAACACTTAAATGTATATATATTATCCCTTCTTCCATTATTAATATCACTAATTAATTTCTAATCCATTATTAATCTTAAACTAAGCCCAATCATCTTTAATAGCTGGGCCCAATTTAAGTAAATCCTAGGCCCAGAAGTTTAATTAAATTTCGGCCCACTTGATTTTACTCTCGGCCCAAACAATTTATATAACTATCGGCCCATTAGTCTTAATCACTTAATTCCTCACAATTTAAAAACCCATAGCATTTTAATTACTTGGCTCGATAATTTATTTACCCGGCCCAATAACCTGGCCCAAACCCGGCCCACGTGCTTAGACATTTCTAACCCTAACTTCACCCTACCCTCATATTTGTCACCTTCCTCCCCAGACAACACAACTCCACCCTCTCTTCTCATCTCTCTCCCTCGTTTCTCTCTGTCTCTCTATGCCTCCGGCTGCCGCCGCGCCGCTCTACTCCCTCGCCATCTCTCTCTATTTCTACGCTCTCCTTCTCTCTCGATTGGGTGGCAGAAGGTTCACCGGGTAGAAGCAGTCACCGACGGTGATTCCTCTAAGGTAACTAAGTCTTTTCTCTATTTCTTTGCAAATTTCAATCCCTAATGATTTATTTATATACTCTCAGTCTCAAAATCTGTTCTGCAAACCTAGCTCTCAGTTCTCCCTTCTCTTGTTTATTCCAGGAAGGCAGAGCCTCTCTGGCTCGGAGTTTCTCTCTCGATTTGTGCGGGACAGCGGAGCTCATGACAGCTCAAGGTAGAGCTCTCCTCTTTACTCTATTTCCGATCCTAATCTGTTTATATTTCAATATCAAGTTTCTAACACTCATTAACTCTATCTATCAATTCTAGTTTCCCCTTGGCTACTGTTGTCGAATTCTTAATGGTAAAATTCAGATTCCTAATTCTCTCTTATATGCTCAGTGTCTGTACTTATTTTTTTCCTTTTTTTTTACTTTGGAGTGAATTTTCTACATTTGGGAGGTTTAGTATTCTGCATTTTCATTCTAGCTTTAGTTGGTTATGAGTTTAATCTAAAGTGAAACTGCTGCGTGGTTCTTCTGTTAAGATGTTAGCTAAGTAAGCCTAACTTTCTATTCTCCTTTCTGTTTTTGAATGCATCCTTCTATTCACAGAGACATCTATGGAAGCTAAGTCTAGCTCTTTCCTATTGTCCTTCAATGTTTGATTGGGTTTTCTATTATTCTCCCAGTTGGTTTCAAATTTCAGATTTTTGTTTTTATTTCATGATGATGATCTTTGGTTTTATTTTGTTTCTGGCCGAGGGAGAGGTTTGGAGTATGGCTGGTTCTGTGATTCACTTGATAGGGTGAGTTTCAAATCTCTCCCTCTTGTATATCTAAGTTGCAATTTGACTCTGGTTTCCTTTAATTCAACTATTAGCTTACAGTATTGCGTTTTAAGGTGTATTTACGTTACTGCATGTTTAAATCAAGGTTTTAAGGTTTCTGATTTTGGGTCTCGTAGCGTTTTTAGAAGCATACCGATTTTCTGAAATTTTCTTATGACCTGTTGGAAATGTGTTTAGTTTCCAGAAGCTTAACTGGGAACTTGCCAAGTTCTATCCTATGTTTAAGAGTTACTTTGGATATTTAAGACTTGTTTGAAGTTTTAAACTAAATTCTAAGCATGTTAATCAATCTGATCCTCTATGTTCTGGAATCTGAAAACTGACTGTATAGTTGATATTCTGTTTTATGCATAGAGGAAAATTCTAAGTTTACATTTCTATCTAATTTATATCTCATAAGTTGAATGTTTGCTAATCGGAAACTTAGAATCATTTCAAATTCCAAATAAAATCTGGATAATCTATGTATGAATATACTCATTTTCTTGTTTCAAAGTTCATTAAGAAAGCATGCTTTATGCAGATAATAGGTCTGAGGTCATCTACTACAACTCTGGAACAATCTAAATATTTAAAGAGTTGGTTCAAGTTTCTATTACCTTAATGAAGCTCTTTCTGAGATGAAACTGAGCAGCACCTCCTCTGATTCCTTTTTCTGTTTCTGTAATATTTTTAAGGGTGCACTTCTAAGGTGTTTTTAAGTCAAGAAGGTAGTCCTTATATAGGGTAAGTGAGGAGTCTTAGTAGGGGTTATAATCATTAGATTGAGGTATGATATTTTCCAGCAGATTTTATCTCTTGATTTGTTGTGTAGACTGCCCTGCAGGTATCTTTTGCTTGTGCAGGCATGTATAATTTTTGGCAGCTCTGTCCTTCTTTTCATTTCAACTATCCACTTGTTTCTAACTTTTACTTATGCCTTATTGGATTGGTGTTCCTGCACGCTATTAATTAAGGGGACTTTATAGGGTGCAGCTTCTGAAATTTTCCTCCAATGGCAATGGTTCACCTCTCCTTTTTTTTTATAGACTTTTGATTCCTTTGTTAGCACCTTTTGACTTTTGATTGTTTTATAAAATAGTTTGAAGTGTAATATTTTCAACCCTAAATCTTTTATGGATCTTACTCAATCTACTGCAGCTTTTCTCCTTGTTGAATCTTCTTACTTCCTGCTGCATGTACTAGTGTAGGTCCCACTAATCTTTGTTGAAATTTTCCAAATTCCAGCCTTTCACATGGCAGCCGTGTATGTAGCATATTATCCTATCTTATTTACATCTTTACTTAGTCAACATGTCTTAATGGTTAAGGCTTAGATAGCTAGTTTAATAGTCTTGTTATTATTTGTAGGTAACAGAAAAGAAGCATGGAGCAGAGCAATGAAGTCTACACTCAACCGAGCTCCTGCAGCCTTTTACTATGTCTCCTCTTCCACAGCAGCATGGCTGCTTTATCTCTGCAGCAGCAAGGCTACTTTGTCCCCTTCTTTGGTTTTCCATACCAAGTGGCTATATAAAATAATCATTTCTTACAATTTATAGGAATGTTTTCTTCTTTCCTTATGTTACATACTGATGGCAGCTTTATATAAAGTAGCTTTAGACTTTATTGATTTTGTTTAATGACATGTATTATTATTGTAGAAGACTGCAGCCTTTACTATACTTTCTGACATTACAACTTACTTGTATTAGTTATCTAATGATCCTCTTTGTAAGACAATCTCTAGTTATAAAGTATTGAAGGAACATCATTCCCTTTCCTCTTTTCTTCATCCTATATACATCTTGCAGCTCTCATTATAAATATTTATACTTATGCGTGTGTTTCTCTTATTGTAGGTGACAATTCACACAACATATATATATTTATATATTCGTGTAGTATACTTATTATACATAGATAATATTCTGATTACACCATTTATATTGTATGCCCCTATACTCTCATTAATATAGTTCTCTAATTGTGTAACATATACTTATACTTTAATTATTTCCAAAGTATATACCTAGTCTTAATAATAACATTTCTTAATAAAATCAAGAAATTTCTTATTTACTTATTATTTTAAACCACAATTCCTTTATCACTAGATTAAATTCTCACTAATTAACTACAACGTTCAATATATAATTAATAATCGCGTCCGAATATCGTTTATTTCGGAATTTAAAAGACGGGGTATTACATCCTCCCCTACTTAACAAAAATTTCGTCCCGAAATTTGCTAATCTTAAGGGTAACATTTCTGAAAACTATTCCTTCCTTGGACCGTTTCTATTCCTTGCATTCTTTTATCACATTTATGCTCCGGAATGAATCCCGTCAAGCAACTTTATCACCCTTGTACTCCGGAACGTATCCCGACGAACACATTATCGATGTACATTATATCATAACTTAGTGTATCTCTCTAACTGCGAGAAGATATCACTCTAATCGTTTCTCCATTTCTTCCCAGAACTTTGACTCATAGTTCTGCATCAACTAGGTTGCACATCCACTGAAGGATGGCCGTTTCTCTGAGGCGGCGGCATAAGCGTAACCTCATTCTCTGAGGTGGCGGCATAGGCGTATTTAGATAGCCATATACCGAATATGTCCTAGTTTAAGAAAATTTATCATGATAATTTATCAATCATGTGGGTCCATCATCTCTCATGATAACTTAAGCGAGGGTTGGACAAACTGTTTAGAGACAGACGTCAACCGATTAAATATTAAAAAGAAAGGAATGAACCCAACTGAATTTCAAAAAAAATGCTGAGCTTTAGGGTCCGGAGACTAAAATGACAACTACTGAGATCTTCTTGATCACATGGGGTGATCAGGCCCATCACAATCACTTCTCAGTCATAAAGATACTTAGGTTCAGGGATAATATTTTGATGGTTGTTGTCACGCCCGCTTCCTACTAATTCTAGTAAAGCCGGGAACATGACCAACGAAATGAATAATTGACAAGAGAAGAAGGTAATCATTCATTTCATAACATAAAATAAGGACCAAACCCGTAAAATCGGGAAGTCAGAGTCATAAGCTCGTTACATTTCATAATAGAATACGGAGTTTAGTCTCGGTCTACTACATAAGGCCTAGCAGCGGAACTTTCAGGATCGCATAACAAAATCCTACGTGTATGAAGACACGCAGAACCCCCAAGAGTCAGCTACTATGGAGTCCGACAAAAGCACGACAAGCACCCACGCCTTCTTCATTCTTATCCTGCACGTTTAGAAATACATGCAGGGCTGAGTACAAATTGTACTCAGTAGACACGTGCCGAAATCGCACACATACATATATAACTGTCAAGCCATTCAAGTGAAACATAGGGATTTTGTCTCTAAAGCACCTATGTTCACAAAATCATTTCTTGAGAAAGTTCTAATTGACTGCAGTCCTAGTTCTTTGTATTCAACCATATCTGAAGTTCTATGTGCCGGGGAAGTGGCCACTTCCCACGAACACCTTGACCGGCCAACCCGCTAAGATGACTCACGGTCCTTTGTGTACACTAGTTCGAGAGAGGACGCTAACCTCACTGGAACCCGAATTCGATTATCATATAACAGATAGGCATCATACATAAATTGAAAACATTTATGGCAGACAGTGCTTGTAAAAACATCTCATTTCTTTTGAAAACATGCACACATATATTTCATAGGGTAAGAAAAGCCTACTTGAATGGTCTTGATTGGTGTTTGCCTTGTTCTCGTGATGCGGATCCGACCTCTCGTCGAAACCTTTAACATGAATCTCGAGTGAGATACATACTTGAGTATATCAAATAGATTCTAAGCTCAAGGAATCACTATCCTCGGCTGTCATGAGGATTTAGTCTCGATCGTTAAAGATCGGCTAGAACATAAGTCTAGGAGCTGTATTTCTAGATAAATCATTCGGTGATTTCTAAGTCATCGTGTAATTTGAGGATAAATATTTATTGGGTAATGTACTAGGGACATTTCTAAATTAATATCTCGATTCATAACTCAGAATATCTATAAGTCTTTCATAGATTAGAATACCTAGCTAATATATACATCTTAGGATGATTCGTAATTAATTCAATTAATAAGATTATATAAATATCCTACTTCTTGGGCTTGGTCTAAATACATAGGTAATTTCCATCTAATAGGATTATTCATAATCCATCTACGTAATTCATTTAATCTACGACATAAATTGGTTTAACCCGTTGGATAAATTAGACCATCATTTATCTAATTAGACTTGGCCCAATTTATCTAATCGTGAAGCCCAGTAACCTTTAAGTTGGCCCATAACTCACTATCTCTGGATCCATACTTAGACAATTTCCATCCCCCTTCTCTCGCTGTCTCTCGACAGCGAGCTCTCCCTTCGCTGTACTCCTTCTCTCGCTCTGTAGTTCCATACTTAGAAAATTTTCCATCCTCCTTCTCTCGCTGTCTCTCGACAGCGAGCTGTCTCTTTCCTCCTCTCTCTCGCTGTTCTTTCCTTCTCCCTCTCTCGCTGCTCTCTTGTCTCTCCTCTCGCTGTCTCTTGACAGCGAG
>JAPKLX010000124.1:0-25435 GCA_026898415.1 Leonotis leonurus
ATATATATATATATATATATATCATATGACATGTATATTCTATTTGAATATAACAAAATTGTTTATTCATAAACTATAAATTATAATTACTAAATATTTAGAGAAGGTGTGAGTTTATTGATAATTAAAAAGATTGAACTAAACTTATAATTATTATTTTAATTAATAACGATAAAATTATAATATATATATATTTTGTCACATAACTAAATAATTATGATATAATTACACAATCTACTACATTATTTTCTAAAATGAGCATATCAATCTAATAGTTATATAACTAATTACAATAACATAAAGATAATTTTAATCTAAAAGTATGCTTTAACAATATGACATGTTTTATATGATTATATGACTACATCTGCTTGATATTAAATATAATATATGTTATAATATATGATTAATAAAAATATATTTAATTTGTTATAATATATCATGTATAAATTAAGAAATTAATTATGATTCATATACCAAAATCTAGTTAGTTATATAAAAATATAAATTATATAGTCAGTTAATCTTTGTATGTTGATTATATGATATTAGTGGTTCATCTCGAAAATTATGTTATTAAAAAATAATACTTATCATGTTTATGTATATGTTAGATGTTGTTTAACGTAGTGTTCATTATACTTTATGCATGCACATGTTTTAAATAAATAACTTTTGGTAAACCGCGAAAGAAAAGTATATCAAAGTAAGGTAAGATATACAGAGAATAAGGTATTAGAAACAATATTTTTTTCATGTACAATACTAGAATTTATAAAAACTTTGCATTTTTGGAATGTTTATGTTTCATGTGGCCTTGTGCGAGTAATCGCCATTGATGCCATCCGCGGTGGCCTCTTTACTAAGTGCAGTTTTCGCAACACATAGCAAACCTATATAACAAAGTCCACATGTCTAACTAAATTCTTGTGTTGAAGCCTGACTACTAAGAGCATCCCCAATGGGGGTTTCTCAAATATGGGTTGCAGTGGCAGTTTCGTAAATAAATGTAACTTTTTTGGGTGGGGTTTGGGAGATTGTTGGTAGGTAGCAGTGTGAGTTTCTCACTTTGGGTTTCCGGAGTCTTTACTTTAATAATTATAGAATGATTGAATTTGGAAAAAATGATATTAATTTAAATTTGTAATATAAAATAAATAAATAAATAAAAGCGAAAAAAATTAAATATTTACTTTTTTATTAATATTTTAATTTATTTAATTAAATAACATTAAAATTAAAATAGCAATTTTAGAAATTAAAATTTCATTAATTTTAATTTCAAATACAAAATATAAGAAATTGAAATACGAGAATTGAAAACACACGAAATTAAAATAAAACAAAAGAAATGAAAAAACACACTTAATTTAAATTCCCAAATCGAGTGTAGATTTCTTTGATTAAATCATGCTCGAACATCTCGTGAGCACGCCTATCTCGGAGATTGGCCGAACGCTCCATGTACTCATTGAATTGTTCGTTGGCACCGTGAGTTGCTTCTTCGGGTGGAGTGGTGGAGGAGCTTGCTTCGGTCTCCGTTGCCCAACTAGTCGCATACGGACCTTCGTCTTCAACAATCATGTTATGCAAAATAATGCAAGTATACATGATGTCAGATAAATACTCACGAAACCAAAGGCTTGTCGAACCTTTAATGATTGCCCATCGAGATTGGAGTACTCCAAATGCTCGTTCGACGTCCTTGCGTGCCGCTTCTTACATAACCTTGAAACGAGACCGTTTCTCGTTAGTGGGCATCGGCATTGATTTGACGAATGTCGGCCAACATGGGTAAGCGTCGTCGGCTAATAAGCGCCGTAGATTGGTTGAACACACAAACGTCGTTCGCCGATCCGGAGACGCCGAAGAAAGCGAGCCATATCCATAGATCTTGGGATGCGATAGCTTCGAGCATGATAGTTGGGTGGCCTTTGTCTTGACGTGTATAAGCCCCGCGCCACGCCATCGGACAATTTTTCCACACCTAATGCATGCAATCGATGCTACCATGTCGGGGAAGCCGTGCTTCTCTTCGTGAAGCTCCGTTAGGCGTTGAATATCTTCTTGGTTGGGTTGCCTCAAATATTGAGACCCAAAAGCCTCAACAACGGCACGAAAAAAATGTTTGAGCATTCTATGCCCGTTGACTCGGCGACCCAGAGATACTCGTCGTATTGATCGGCGGCACCTCCATTTGCAAGTTGCCGGATTGCAACTGTGCATTTTTGTAGTGGCGTGAACCCTTGACGGGCCCGTAGCATTTGTACGTTGTCGGAAGTATTCTTCACGATTCTCCAAGGTTGTGACGATGCGGAGAAATAATTCTCTCCGCATACGAAACCGACGTCGGAAATAATTGTCGGGGAATGTTAAATTTTGGGAGAAGTAGTCCTTGTATAGACGTATGGAGGCCTCCTCTCGATCCCTTTTGATGAAGGTTTTCTTCTTATTTATGGACGTTAGGAGTCGGATGTGCCGAGTGATACTAGATATTTATGACCCGTCTCCATAAAATTATTTGCGAGTTACAAAAATTGAGCATTAATTTCATCGTCAGAATCGGAAGAAGAGGACATGTTTGTTTGGGCTAACTTGTAATAGAAATGGTTGAAGAAAGGTGGTTGAAAGATTGAAGAAGGGATGAAGATGTGTGAAAATGTGGAACTGAAATAGGGTATTTATAAATGAATTAAAGAATAAAAAAAAAGGAAAAAAAAATTCGGGGGGCGCGGGAAACCGGGTGCCGCAGCGGTGAACCCGGTTGGGTTTCCCGCGCCCATCACCCGTCTCACGGGACAACACCCGACGTCCGCACCCCCAAGCCCGCTGCGCGGGTTTCTCCCTCAGGTGCCCGCGCCCCCCCTGTCCCAGCCCTGCCCGGATCTCCCAAAACCATCCGCGCTGCGGATGCTCTAACATTTACATGACCTCATTTTAAAAATCCAAATCTCCTTCTTCTGAATTTAGGGACAACCTCTTCACCGTAAGCTCTCCATTTGGAAAATTTCCCTAGTTTATCATATTAAAAGCTATACAAATACACAAGTATCGACATTGTGTTAACCTTCGAGAGCGATTTTGGCATCAACAATGTGCACCGTGTGTGGGTTCCTCAGGAATTTCTTTTAAGTAGTGGTTTCGCTAAAACATAGTATTCAAACAATTTGTTTTTCGTATTTTATTTTTTTTTGATCTGTAGGTTCAAGGCTTTGATTCTCACAATCTAAATGCAATTTAACCCTAAAAATTAAAGTTTATATTTGTACAAGGATTGAACGAGAAACGACGGTGATTATTTACTTCATCTATGTGGATCTAACCCCTACCCAAATCTTTTGAGAAGGATTCTATATGAGATCTTTCAAATTTTTTTATATTAATTTGATTACCTTGAAATATATGATTAAATACAAGTCATGTGCAATCTTATTTCAGTCTCTTCATATCCATATTTTTGAGATTTACTAAAGGTTGAAAAATCATGAGGATTTCATGATTTATAAAAAAGATTCTATGATTTTATAATTCTATGCTTTGTCATAGACTATAAACATTATGAACAAATCGATTTATGGATTTGATGATACTATGTTGAAAAACTCTATTACCGTAACTTATGATTATAATATTAACATGAATTGGTTATTCCCGTTTCTTATATCTTATAATTTTGATTGGTATTATTATAATTATTATGTTTATATGTTCTCTTTCAGTATATGTTCCAAGTTGGTTTTTTAGTTTTTATGATTATGATTGTTCAGAACGACTTCTATTACAAAGAGTAAATCACAGTACTTCGACTTATATCGAACAAAACGCTAGTCTTTTTTTTCCCTATTGTATTATAATTTGGGAATTTTGTTAAACATTATGCAGTTATTTTTAATTCCTTTGAAGTCACATAACGTAATATGTATAATTGCATATAATAAGAATTTTTTTATGATTTACTCACACAACAAAAATCTTATTGTTATTGAGATCCATTAATATAATTTAATTTGACAATTAGTATTTATCACCATCAAATGCGAATATGTCTAGTGTATCCCACATCTAGCATCACTAAAAATGCATGCATTACACTCATTTGCAAGTAACAAACATGAAACTCTCTAATTTTTTCTCAAAATTTCTTAACATTCTTGCACACACCGTATGCCTAATCTACACGAGTTTCTTAACATTCTTGCACACACCGTATGCCTAATCTACACGAGCTGACTTGGGAATCGAAGTGTCTCTCGATGAACTCCCAACCTTCTCTAGGATCTTTTTTTCTGACACAGGAATTAATTATTGTACAAAGAATCTCTTTCATTGAGCATGAATCACCAAGTGAAGGTATGAACTTCAATACATTTGGAGGATTCATACGTTATCTTTATTTTGTTGTGATAGATTTGATTCTCAATACAACAACTGACGTCGACTGTAGAAAACTTGGAGAGAGAAAGGAGGCAAATTACCATTCTCCAATAGTGTTTTTTATTGTTTAAAAATTAGAACGTTATTGTTTAACCTATTTTTGGTCATGTAGACTCGTGTTTTCGTCCTCTTTACTCTCGTGTTTTACCCGTGTTTTGGTAATTATTGGGTCCGAATTATGTGTTGTCTTGTCTTTCGGGATCACATGCCTAAACGTGCAAATCGGGATGCAGAAATGACGCAAGAAACACGAAAGAACGAAAATGGAAGATTTATAGTCGGGTCAGCGGCCGTGTACTTTCAGAGGCCGCTGACCACGACTCTTTGCCCTGTTAGCGGCCACTGACCACTGGTCGCTCAAGATAAAACAGCGCCAGCGAGAGGGTATAGAGCGCTAGGCTCATCGACCACTGGCCTTGCGAGTGGCGCGCGTACCATGCACAACCATCGCTCGAGGAACCCAGGGCCGACTTAGTTAGTAGTCGCTGACCCCTACGCGATTGCTGACTTCGGTGAACTATTTATTGTTTAGCCTAAAGTGTGTACTCTAGGTTCTCGCAAATTATTACCAGGTCGATTGCATGTAGCAAGCTAACCCCGGTCAGATCTCGATGGAAAGCTTAACAGGGCGGTTCTAATCCTAAGTGTTATTAAAACAAGAAAAGGAAAATCTTAAACATACTATGACTATAAGATGTAACAATAAAGGAATAAATATTAAAAGCAGCTAAACGAATCCCAACGGATTGAAGCTTTAGGATAAGATGCTCAACTCCTATTCAATGTCTAATCGATCATGCATCCATATTCGATTAAAACACCAAATGTTGCTTAGCAAATTACTTTTGTATTAATACACTAAGCCGTGATCTTTACTTTTGTATACAGTTCACACCTCTAGTAATTACTTAATCTCATATAGAATATTATTCTTACGTTTCCGGTTCAGAATAATGTTGATTAACCCTAGGTCTTATGTCAAGCAAAATTATCAATCTACTTAACATAAACATATGAATTCAATGGTGATCAAACATTAAATTCCATACAAAACAAGTTAATCAAGGGCATATATCAAACAAACATCAAGTAAGAACATAAACATCCAATCCTAGTAGGATCTAACCAAGCATCATATACAAGATAGAATCACAAAAGGAAACCATAGAAATGAAACTTACTAATTGAAAAGTAAGAATCCAAAGTCGGAATCCGCTTCAATCCATCGGAATTCTTAAATCCTAAACTAAGAAAGCAGTAAAAACTAAGTGTTTGAGAAAGTAAAATCTAGTTACATCCGAGTTGTGAGAGAGAGAGTCTGCAAATGATGCCCAAAAGGAAGATTTAAACACGCGCATAACTTCCAGCCAGCGGTCGCTGGCCTTGACCTTCTGACGCACAATTTCTGCATAGCCAGCGGTCGCTGGCCTCTGCTTTCTGCCGTTCTCTGTAGTTGCATTCCCAGCGATCGCTGGCTGCACGGTCAGATTCCTTGTGCTCGGTTCCATCCCGCGCCATGCTTGTCTCGCCTCTTCCTCGTTCGGCTATGCTCCAACGACCTCTTCTGCACCAATCCTAGCCCAAATCATCCTTTTTCACTTCATCATACAACAACATAACCAAACAAGAACCGGCGTAAAAACGAACTAAAATCAATACGAAAACATCAAAACTAAGACCTAGATATAACAACACAACGAGCTAAAACGCAACAAAAATACACTAAACATTTATAGTTGACTCTCCACACACGATTTCTAAATCTTTTTACTTCTACTTTGGTATTTCCTCTCGTTTTCTTCATCCAAAAAGCGAATTTTATGATTCTAGATTAGTTTATTCGAGACTTTAATTTAGTTTAGTAATTTGGGTTCGAAAATTAGCCATTCATGACTTTTTTGTTTTTCATTCTTCTTTGTGGATTCGACTCGTTGAAATTCAAGACCTGGTTTGGTTTATTTAGTTATTGTTTTTCAAATTCTTGATTATGCAATGAATGAATTCAATTGTTCTTTGATTTACAACCATCTTTCTATTACCTTCTTGATTCATTGTTTTTCAATTATGGTTGCTTTTAGTTTTATTAGATTATGGTTTTGTCTTTTCTTGCATTTAATTTGTTTCAATTCTTCGTCTAGTTATAGATATCTCTCAAAACCATTTTAATTGCTTTCTTTTGTATCAACAACGAAAAAGTTGCCCTGCTAAGCCTTCCTTTTCATTCGACTTTGGGTTGACCTACTATTTCTTGAAGACCTCATTAGATTGCGAGCGATTTGAATAATTTTAGTCGAAATAAATTTTGGCGCCGTTTCCGGGAAAGGCTTTAGGCGATTAATTTCATTCTTGTTGTTTTTCGTGTCTTTTCTTTTTATTTCTTTATTATGTTTATTTTCTTCTTTTTTATTATGGTACGTTTGACATTTTCATTTAGTGTTGTGTATGCAAAGTTGTCACAGTACTAGAAACCTTCTAACGCCCTTCGTCGACAACATACACCAGAGACGTGAGATTTTAGGCGCACTAGGAGAGGACCTCGAGTTCATCAACGAAATTTTTTTATCACAGTTATTCGAATAGGAGGCCGGGGAGAGAGTTGAGGAGAGACCGCGATACATGGGTGATTTCACTAGGCCCAAGTCCGGGACTGCTACTACCTTAGCGATTGTTTTATCTACAGCCGTGAGGACCTATGAACTTCATTTGGGAATATTGCACGGAATGCCGAATGAGGATGCTCTGACATTCATTTGGGATGTTGGTCCCGAAAGAGCAAGGTTTGGTGTATGGGGGGGGGGGGGGGAATACACCAAATACAAACTTTTCAGTTTACTTGGCTATTTATTAGAGAGTTCAAGCTATTCTTAAATAAGAAATTGCTCGGCAGATGACTGATCAGCAGATCAATACCAGATCAGTCCAAGAAGATTGCTCTCTAGTGTAAACATTTAGACAATAATAAGAGTGATCTTATTGTTTTCTAAGTATTGTGTGTGCGGAAATATGGTGGATTTAGTGAGTGCTCTTATATAGAAAACCTTAATGATTAATCAGATCGTTAAAGAAGATTGATTGAGATGCGGTCTATATGGAAGTGCAGAGAGTTAGAATAATAAACAACTGAAAGTAAATATGCAGAAAAGTAAACGACACAGTTGTTTAACGTGGTTCGGGAAATCCCTACGTCCACGATCTGATCAAAACTAGACCAGATTATCCACTACTAGGATACTCTTCTTCTTTATACTCGTGGAGAACGAGTCACAAGTATCAATCAAAGCTAGAAGGATACTTATGCACGAAGTAAGGGTCGTGTCCCTTTACAACAGATTACCTCTACGTTACCACTAGAAAACTACTAGCTAGAAGGGTGATCTTCTTTCTCTCGATAAGACAGACTTGAATCGAGGCTGGGTTGGTGTGATGTGAAATCACAAGCAGTTTGAAGCTCTTAGTCTGGTCCAGAGATTAAATGCCTTAGTGTGTAGTGATTCAATACAGCGCATGTGAATCTCCAGACTTTGAACTTCAAATATATAGGCTTTGAATTTGAAATTCTATCTGCTGTTGATTGGCGTGAGGTTGATTGTAGATTGCCAATCAATGATATCCATCATATCTGTTCTTGCTTTGTAGAAACGTTGACTCAATCCCCTAAGTATGGAAAGCAGATTGCTAACGGTTACTTTCCTTCTCCGTGTCAATCAAGGATTCTCTTCCAAACCCTATTGGATGGACTTCAATTTTGACATGACAAGAGGATATGATGTGTAGGATGATGTCATCTGCTGGTTTGATGACTCTATCGATCTGGTGTCTTGCTGTGAACATCGATCTGGTCGGTGATCTGGTCGCTGTCTGTCATAGCAGATTGATTTCTTCTTGGCGAAAAAATCTTGGCCCTCATCCTATACTATTATAGAAATGACTTCTATGGGAATAATTCCTTTACATGCTAAGTCATCTCCTAATCTGTTCTCTATCAGAATTTACTATATATGTAGTGATCTGTTAACACGTAGAACAGTTTAACTCTAAAAAAAAGACTAAGTGTGTTTCGAGAGATCATCATCAAAATCAAAATACTTTAGGGTTCCCAACAATTTCCCCCTTTTTGATTATGTCGAAACCACACTTTACAATTACATCCTAATAACACATTAAGAGTGATCTGGTTTGATAGCCAGATTGATTAGGTTTTCGTTATTGAGTTATAACGATTAATAGCAGTTGTAGATGTTCTGGACAATAAGTCTTTGTCATCAGAAACTCAAAAAGATTTTCATAGATAAGAAGCAAAGTAAGTTACAGTTGGTCAACAACAGGAATTACAGATAGTAAAGATGTGAAAATAAGTGTCTATCTGCTCTTCCTCCTTTCATCCTGTTGCTTCTTCATCTTGGCCCTAGTTTCATCTGATATTAATTGCACGCTTTCATATACTCCTTCTCTGACTCTTATATAGTCTGGGTCCTCAGCATCAATTTTGTATCCTCTGTTTTCAGCTAGCTGGTTGATGAAATTGAGCAAGTAAGTCTTGTCTGGGAGCTTAGTGCCAGGTATTTCAGGACATTCTCTAAATTCCCTCTCTGGGGCAGTGATGGTGACCTGGGCTTCTGCAGCTGCTGCTCGAATGGCCTCCACCAGATCTTTTGCGTCATTCATATCTAGATATAAGTTGAATACTTCATTTGGTGTGCCCTCGCAGTAAGCTGGTTCTCTGATGAAGTAGCGACACATGATGAAGCCGTATTTTAGCCCCTCCCATCCATTCTTCAAGTTATCTGGGACCCAGCTGGTCTCTCCTTCTTTTGTCTTCTTTGTCTTGATAGAAGCAGATGAGAACCAACCAGATCTAGACTTTTTCTTCCTCTTCAATGGTTGAGAGTGACTTGATCTGCTTGATGTGGATTTGGATGCCCTCTGAGTTTGAGCAGATGGTAGACTTGGTTGATCTGGTGCACTTAGCTGCTCAGGTTGAGCCTCTTTCCTTTCTTCCATGGCACCAGATTGACTTTTGCCTTTGATTGCAACCACTTTCTCCTTCCCTTTCCTAGATCCTTCCCCTTTTTCGATACCATCAATGTAGATGTTGATGAGTGCCTTAAGGGAGGTGATCTCTTCCTTTATGTCCTTCATCTCCTTTTCTGAATCTATCTTGTGTGTAAGCAGTGAAGTAATGTTCAGGTTGGAGTCATCGATCTTTTTATCCAATGAAGATTTAGCTTTGGACAGATCAGCTTTATAGTTTTCTTGATCTTCCTTGATTAACCCAATCTCATCAAAATATGAGTCAATCAATGTCTTCGTGGGATAGCGCAGTTCGCTTAGCTTCCTCTCCACAAAATTCTTCCCTTCGCTCTCAAATTTTCTAAATTGCGCTATGGTTTCGATGTTTGCAGCTTTGATTACTTCTTCAGATATTCCAGCAGTCTGATCTTTGACTATGGCATGAACCATGTCTTTCTCCTTCTTTGCAAATTCTGTAACTATTCTGTACATTTCTTGGACTTTGATTTCCATAGTTGCCAGAGTTTGATCGATCTGTTCTTTTCTCTGCTCAGCTGCAGATCGATCATCGTCCATCTTCTTGCTTAACTCCTCAAGCTTCAGTCTGCAGACTCTTCTCAACTCTGAGTCCACCTGGTCCACATGAGATTTCAGATGGTTGTTGAATTCTGTAAGGATTCGGGTGGCCTGGTCTTGGACTGTGGATAAAGTCCCATACATGAACTTATCCACTTTGTTGGAGATTAAGTTGTTCACTTGTTCATTGGATAGGGATTGATGTTGGGTCATCAATATATCCTCCAGGTTGGTTGTCTCCACAAACTCTGCCATAGTTGCTGCGACAGCAGGGGTGTAAATGTCATCTGTTAGTTTACCTCCCACCCTCTGTCCAGCTGGCTCTGTCTCCTCTCGTGGATAATCAACTACTTCAATCTGGGTTTTGCTCGATTTGGCTGGTTCCCCCTCAGCCTGTGCAATTGTTGTGATCTATTCTGTAGCATCAGCTTGGTGCTGATCTGGTTCTGATTCTGGTATTGCTGCACCCTGTTGGTGAGATTCAGCAAGTCCTTCTTCATCTTCTTCCTCATCAATGCTTTTATAGAACTCCAGCATCTCTGCCTTTTCATATATCGATCTGAGATCGATCTTTAGCTCTTTGGCCTCAAATTTTTCCATGGCCAGGATGTCTGGACTATATGTGTCTCTCAATTCAGCAATGGAGGAGGCAGTAAAAATGTTGAGAAGAGTGGCTTCTTCTGCCTTGAGGGCATCGATTGATCTCGTCTTGAGTAGGGCGTCAAGGACATAAAATTCCTTGTCCTTGATGAGCAGAAGGAATTTCAGGCGTTTTGCAGCTTCGTAACTCTCAGGAGTTAACTGGATTCCAGGAAATGTCTTAAGAATTGAGTGATCTGCTTCAGCTTCTAGCAACTTCACTACTGTTTCTGCCTTTTTCTTCTCCACATCCTCATCAGAGGATTCTTCGTCACCTTCTTCTTCTTCATCAATTTGCTCGAGTTGTTCATCAGATGATGGGCTAGTAGTGTGAGCAGGTGAGAAGTCCTTGACCTGGCTTGGGTCTAATGAGGAGATGGGGGCAACGTCCTCTGGTGGACCCCCGACCATGATCTCCTCATCCTCAACCTCCTGTTTAGGGATAGATGTTTCAGCAACGGCAGGTTCCTGAACCTGGACTTCTTCCACAAGTTTTTGTAATCTCCTTCTCTTGGGTTTTGGCTGTTGAGCTGCTGTGGAGGCGTCAGTATCCACTGAGCTGGCTCTCCTGGTAACTCTCTTGGAAGGGGTCCTTTCAACTTGTTTTTCTTTTGTGATCCTGGACTTGGTGGATTTCTCAGCAGGGGTAGATGGTGGAACCCAGATTGGGTTGGAGCTTCCCATCTCCATTAATGCGTTGGCATAAACAGGGTCTGTCACCCTGGCTATCAGATTGGCAGAAATTCCCATAGACATCTCAATTTGATGTTGGTCCTTGGGGAAGTGCAATCTGTCGTTGAATTCAACCATGGTATCTCACTTGTGTTGTTTAAAGAACGATTCCAGCATGTAGCTGATCTTGGTGGAGTGTCTCAAACTGCTCCTCCTCACTTCAATCACAGGGCTTGCTCCTTTCACAAACGTGATCATCTTGGCCTCCTTTGCCAAGAGATCAAAGAGAATTCTGCTCCAGTTCACTGGCAGATTTAGCACAACAACAGTAAGAATTTTGAACTTCTCTGGGGTGACTAGATCATAGGAACCATTGTGATTCATGAAAACTCTCTTGATGAATTCGAATACGATCTTGAATTCAGGTGCAAGCAGTGCCCTATTGAACACATAAAATAAATATTGCATATATATTAGAAAATTGTGTCACATTATTTTATTAAAGGATAAGTGACACAAATATACAATAATTGATACAACAATATTTTTAATGTGTTGTATATTTACGTTATTTTGTGAAAGTGTCACAAATAATTGTCTCACTTAAAAGACAAAAAAATAAGTGTTGTATTTCATGTCACAAAACTATAACATGATACATATATGACGCACAAATGATATATTTTTAGGACATTTAAAGCAACATTATTTTATTGTGTCATTATTTTATGACATTTAATTGATGTGTTACAATGAAAATATCGCAATTTAATGACATATAAATAAGTGTTGTATATGTGTCATAAAAGTATGTCATAATTTTTAAATGATGCCAAATAGTCGTAAATACACAACACTAGAATAATAAATGTAGTAATTTATCGACAGTTGAATATAATGTTGCATATGTTTGTGTCCCAATAGCATAGATTTCTTGTAGTGGTCCCTATCCCCGCAGCGCCAAACTCGCCCCGGACATGGCCTCCCGAACAGCGAGTCAGTGCCCGAGAGACCCGTGCTGCGGGTGCTCTTAAAAGCTTACAGATCTTCACAGTGTAAGGACAGATCGAGTAAGAACAAATAATGTCCATAGACGAGCAATTTGTAGTTCATATTATGTCTAGTTAGTACTAGACTTAGCAGTTCGATCTAAGTATAAGGACATATTGACTAAGATCGAGACCATAGAGATCATCTGTAACGCTAGTAACATGTCAGCTAACATGTTATGACATGTTGATAATATAATAACTTAGTCAATAAAGCATGACCTTATTAGTTGTAGCAGGTTGATCAAAGTGTAAGAACAGATAGATGTAAATATTATTTCATTGAATAAATCAGACCTTGTAGACTTAGGAATTAGAGCATCTACTTGGATGCACAGATCGTGAAACTTACCAGCAGGACATATCAGGAAATGGACAGAACAAAGTGACTAGGTGACATGTTCCAAGAAGGAACAGATGACCTTCCTGAAGAATAGATCATCAAGAGATATCTCATAACACAGATCAAGAGATGACATGATCTGTGTGCCTAACAAGCTATTATCATAAAGATTGGAGGAAGCTATCGATCTACCTAAATGGATCACAATCCATCTGTCTTGTGCCACGTCAGATGACACGTAGGAAAAACTCCAACGGCTAGAAGTACAGTCAATATTCAACGGTCAAAGTGTGTGAGTTGGAGCTCATTCCCTGAAAAAGGCAAGATTGCGCACTCTGACTCTAGAGCAAGCCGATGATCGAGCTAAAATATCTAGGGAAGCAGACTTCAAAATCTGGAGCGGGGGCAGGATACTACTTAACTAACTCAGTTTATATACCAACACTGAAGGACCATGCCACTGAAGTCATGTACTTAAGTATTGAAGTTGAAGCAAGAAGTATTCGCTCACTGAAAGCTTTGCACTGAAGTTTTCACTGAAGTTATGCTAGCCACTGAGTACCATGCTATTTCTATAGGCATTACCACTTCTGGAAAAGATCTCAGTAGGTGAAGCAAGATCTTGTTGCAGACACCAAAAATGGTAAAAAGGACCGCGACTCCAACGGGAAGAATTTCAAATTCTACGGACGAAGCTCTCTCTCAAAACGGATATATTTTTGAGAGTGTCATATAAATACCCTGCTGCTTCATACGCTTCAAACACCGGTTACCAAGCTTGCATACGCACAACTCTCTATCGCTCTAAAGCTTTCTTTCTCATGCAAGCTTTCAGTTTTAAAACACTATTGCACCCACTGAATATTGTGTAGTGTGTTCTTAGGGATACAATATGTAACCGTAGAATAGATCTAGCATAAAATTAGTTTTCTAGCTCGAAGTGATCAGAATCCATTGTTCATCAAACCTCTTAAGGTTGATCACTCTAAGACACTCCATTTATTTGGAAACCCTCGACTCATATCGAGATACGTGGACGTATGAGTTTTTATCTGCGAACCACGCAAACCAATTCTTGTGTCTTCTCTATTTACTTTCAGTATTTATTCTCTAACAATCTATTACATCAATTGAATATTAAACCCAAACGTGAACTTTTAACATTAAGTTTTCTGATATACGAGTAAACTTTCAAACCACCACTTCCGCACTGTTATACTTAAGATATAAGTCCATCAGTCAAACACTAAGTGTAGACTGAAGGATTGCTATCTGAAGTTACAACTCTTATTGAAGCTACCTTCCTTCAGATTTAAGAAGTTCACTGGAAAACCTTTTTAATCTGAAAAGTTTTAACTGGTGTATTCCCCCCTCCCTCTCCCCCCATACACTCAGTATACTCGTTTCAGAACCAACAAAAATAGTAAAATTAAATATTTAACATCATCCATATTTATATTGCAATCATCATCTTACATATTTTTTAAATCAATGATTTATATTTAAGTCTAGTTAAATATAGAAAACTAATTCTAGTATAATTATCTCCTATATTTAAAAAAATAAAAACATCATCCATATATATTTGTAGTGCAATCATCATCCTACATGTTTTTTAAATCAATGGTTTATATTTAAGTCTAGTTAAATATAGAAAACTAATTCTAGCATAATTATCTCTATATGTATAAAATATTAATATATGTACTTATATTACACTTTAATTATAACAAAAAAATTTACTCATACATTATAATTAATAAAAAATATTAGTGACATATTAAAAAATAGTTTTATTGATAATTGAAAATATTGAACAAAAACTGATAATTATTAATTAAAATAATAATCATAAATTAAACTATATATTTTTATTTTATTTAATTAAATAATTATTATATACTTATATTATCTACTAATTATTTTTTAAACTAGCATATTAATTTAAATAATTATAAAATAAGTATTAATACAAGTATAAAATTCGTATTCTTGCCGTTTATAATTATAGATATATTCTAGAATAACTTATATTTAGTGATTTAACTTATATAGATAATTATAATAAGATAAATATATTTATAACAAAAAGTATACTTCAAAAATATAAGTGTTTTTATGATTATAAAACTACATATGTTTGATTTTAATATTATATAAGCTACATAAATATACACATAACAAAATAGTATACTAATTCTTATATATTATCAAATTAACAATGTTATGATAACATATATTTAAATTCAGTTAGTTATCTAATAATATATAATAAAGTTAATTAATATTAGCTAATTAATTATATGATTTTAGTGGTATATCTAGAAAGTTATATTATTATTAAAAAATGATAATATATTTTTATATATGTTAGATGTTATTTAATGTATTGTTCATTATATTTTAAATAAACAAGTTTTTTGTTATACCGTGAAATTAAATGTATAATGAGGTAAGATAAATTATACAAAAATAAAAAAGGTATATGTATGTATAAATATGATACAGAAATTAAGATATACCTAAATATATCGTTATGTCAATTTTACTAAAATATACTTTACCGTGTGGTCGTGTCAGTATTACATTTGTTATAGAAACATGTTTATTATCTTCAAATACCACATATTTGAGATATCATTTCCCACTCCTGTATATGTTTGGAATATAGCAGAATGAATGATACTTGTTATATTCCTCAACACACGTGTATTTATTGCAAATATTACTATTGATGATTGATCACATGATTTAACGTCTAGCTTGGCATTCATATGCATTAACAAACAAGAAAACAGAATATCATCCTGCCTAGTTTGTGAACAACAATCTTAAGTAGTAGGGAAAGATTGGAGGGGAAATCAGCGTGGATATAACTCAGTGACAGACATTTCATTCCGAGATTCTTGAGATACGTCCACATTGATATTGGACCCTTTTGAATCATCTTCAGAAATGAGTGAAAAGGCTGGACCAAAGCGACTAGCCATATAGAACGCAGGCTCCGAAGGCACCGACAGCGTAATGGTGGAGCTACTCAGCATCAAAACTACAGTAGCCATCGTCGGCCTCTTGGCTGCATTTTCTTGAACACACAATAGTCCCATGTGTATGCATCTCACTATATCCCTCAGGGAACTCGTATTGTTTTTCAACAAACTTGGATCTATCATATTTTCTTGTGTTCCCTCTTGCCAATTCTTCCATGACTAAAATATGTGTTAGCATGCAAGAAAATCTCCTTAGATTAACACTCATTCGCTAAATGAATAATCTCCTAATTTATGTTATTTTATAATAAAGACTTACAAGGGTGAGGAGGTCTTGCACATTCTCCCCATGTTGGAGAATATTTCTCTGTCCAGTGATGATTTCAAGAACCAACACCCCAAAACTGAAGACATCCGATTTGATAGAGAACTGCCCGTGCATTGCATATTCCGGCGACATATATCCACTTCATATATATCAATCATTCATGGAGATAATATTATCATTCACACTTTGGAACCATAGTAAATTTGGTAAGGAGAAAGTTAAATCAGTATACTACTTACTAAGTCCCAACAATTCTGCTAGTATTAGCCTGAGTCTCGTCTTGTCTAAACAGTCGTGCCATGCCGAAATCTGCAATTTTGGGGTTCATATCTCCGTCTAGAAGTATATTACTAGCTTTGAGATCACGGTGAATGATCTTGAGTCGAGAGTCTTCGTGCAAGTACACAAGTCCCTTCGCAATTCCTCCTATGATCTTTAAGCGTCTGTCCCAGTCCAGTTGCGAACGTTTGATGGGGTCTGTACAATCATTGTGCGTTTGATAATGATATATACACACACACACACGTATGTACGAAGTTAAATGAAAGTAAAAGCTCATATATATATATATATATAATCACCGAATATGAACTTGTCAAGGCTGGAATTCTGAAGTAGCTCATATATTAGTAACCTCTCTGTTCCTTCCGTGGAGAAACCTAAGAGCCTTACTAGATTCCTATGCTGAAGTTTGGCCAATAGCAACACTTCATTCTTGAACTCCACTATGCCTTGCCCAGAATCCTTAGACAGTCTCTTCACTGCTATTTCCTCACCTGTCGGTAGATTCCCCTGATTTAACATGCAAACATAACCAAATTATTCTACCTAACAATTCCAAGAATTGCATGTCTTTCATTTTCATATACATTAAATTGGAAGAGAAAACACTGCATTTTCCCAAATATGCACAAAAATTTTCATATTGCAGAAAACAACCCCGTTCTTAAAAAATACAGGGGTATCTGTACATTTTAAAAATCAAATGGAAAATAAAAGAGTGTTTTAAGCAATTAACCCTTTATCTAAAAATGAGATCACAAGGTTTGCTATTCATATCTTACGTGATAAACAGCACCAAATCCACCTTCTCCCAGCTTGTTGGCGTCGGCGAAATCATTGGTTGCAGCTCTTATTATGTCAAAATCATATTGCAGGGACTCTGCCGTACTAATATCGTCACCACCTGCGGATTCACAAATTGGGGAAAGTGAATATTCTGTTGTAGATTATCATCTTTGTAATTCAAGAAGATGGAGGAGTCATCTTATCTTACCCGGCGTTCTCCTCTTCTTGGTTCTTTTTCTGATGAAGTAGATAATACAAGCTGTAAATAGTAGAGTGGCTGCAACTGTGACAACAACAATGATGATAACTTTTGTTGTGTTATCATCTTTCTTCCCTGGTCTTGTAGTATTATCATTTGTATTTGGTCCTGCAACATCCCATGGTATTTTGATTTCCCTGTTCGTGTAAGTGGCAAGCTACTAACACAGAAAAATATTTGTATCTCTTGTGTTGTGTCCAATGTTTTTAGTTAATTAGATGCATTAATTGTGTTACAATTGGTATTGACACCACTGTTAATTCAGTAATTGCTCATTGATTTATCTGATTTCTTGACCTCAGTATAACAATTGCACAAATCCTTAGATTACATATGTTCAGGATTTTGAAGCTCCATAACACATTTTGGCACATAGTCTCTGACTCTATCATAATTTATTACTCTCTCCGTCCACCAATATTATTCTCATTTTGACCCGACACCAATATTAATAAAATGAGTTGACTTTGTTTGGTAAAAGGTAAAGTGGGGGTAAAGTGTAGTGAGTGGAAAATATGACCCACAAAAAAGTTAAATGATGTGTAATGTATTGTGAGTAGATAATGGAACCCACATTAAAACATTAAAATGTAGTGAGTGGAGAAAGGGTTGCCAAAATTAAAAAGAAACGTGGGAAGAAACTTAGTGGACAGACTAAAATGACAAAATAGGAAGAAATTTGGTGGACGAAGGGAATATTTAACTTGTGCAAATTCAATTCTTCAACAAAATGATTTATGGTTTGAGAAGGCACATATTTTAATAATATTTTATTACTTTGAAAATATGTAGTTAATGGAGTTTGAATGTCGCTTATATATTATTTTGAATTGAATTGTGCGTAGTGAGTCGAGTTTGAGTGTCACATGAATTATTATTTTTAATTAAATTATAAATATTGATCGTAGTTGGTCCACTTATTATAAATAAAAAGTTTGTAATGCAAATTATTTTTGTCGACAATTAAAAATAACAAAATATAAATTATTTTAATGGACGGACGAAGTATTTATTGAAAATATACTAATATAATTCATAATAATTAATATTTATTTGAGAATTATTATAATTTTAAAATATTGTATACCTTAATTTGAATTTTTCAACTCTCAAATTAATTAAAAGTGATACTCCCTTTCTAGTATTAATTATTTAATATTAGAAAAAATATTATTATATACATATATATATATATATTCTATCGAGTGAGGTAAATTTGTAATATTAAGTAAATTATTAAATAAAGTATATAAGAATCCATATATATATCCCCTTTCTCACACAAAATAGATTAAATTTTCTTCCTGGGAGGTTCCATGACATAAGCTTGTTTTCGTAAAAGCAATGTATTTTTCAACTCTTTTACTAACGTACCTCATTTAATTCTCCCATTTAAGTCATTGGCAATTGTATATTCATATGAAAAAAATACCTTGATTATTGAGTTTATGTATTTTTTAACCTTTAACATTAAATCATATTTAAGGAAAAATATTGCATATTTTTATCTAATACTTTGTCTACAACGTTACACACATTTATTTTTAATAATTATACTCATATTGTTAGATTTACTAATAATTTTTTAATTGCTCACATTACATATTTAATTATAGATAATGTTAGACTATCATTCCACTTATAACATATTTAATTCATTTACTAATAAATTATTATATTCTGTTCATTTGTTAAAATTTGTATCGAATCCAAACATACAAGTTATGTGTCGACGATGAGTATAAATATATACTCATTCCAACTCATTATTTATGATATGTTAATTTTTGATAGGATTAATAAGAAATTGATTTGTTGTATGAACTCAATAAAGTTATCTAACTTTTCCATGACAAAGTATTTTCTCTTTTAGAAACATGTCATTATTATTAACAGGCCCCAATATTATACTATGTGATTAGTAATGAAAGGGATAGAGTATTACTACTTATAATAAAATATGAGGGTCTCGGTGGACAGAGTTAAATTAAAGGTAAGATGAGAAAGTGAATATATAATTACCGGGCGGTGAGGGAGGCGGAGGCGATGGCAACAAGGAGGGCGGTACCCGTAACTGGGTGAGCCTAGAATCATTGTAGAAGGGATAAACCTCGTAGCGAAGGTTGCAGCTGGGCATGAGCATCCTCACTCCCGCCGCACCGTCGCAGCAACTCAGAAAATTCTGAGAAGCTCTTTGCAAGCAATTATCGCATTCATCCTCGGACAAATCCGGCGTACACTGCATCAGTCCGTAAAGCGTGGGAGCTCCTGACACGTTGGCGCTTCCGGCTCCGACCTTGAGAGCCGGCCCTCCATTGGCCGCCTGCGCCCGGACAACATCAAACAGTCTCGTCCGGGCATCTATGGAGTCGTTGGGGCTGGACAGCAGTCCCCCGTTTCTCAATATAAACCCGGGATCGCTGGTCTGGGTGGCGTAGATGGGCTCGTTGGAGTAGCGCAGCATGCAGAATTCGTACCATATAATGGCTTGCTTCTCAACGGGGCACTGCTGGGGGAGTCCACTGGAGGCGATCTCGACACACGTGCGGCACTGGTCAGGGGTGCGGTCACCTCGGCAGAGGGCGATGGCGTAGACCTGGTCCGAGCCCTGCCCCACGGTGGCGTTGGTGAAGCCATTGTCGCTGGTGTTAGAGGAGAGAGAGGAGAGTATGGAATTGAGATTGGATGCGTAGGTGCTGTTGCTTGTGTAGTTTCCATTTTTCAAACATACGAATGGATTTTGATCCTGCCCTCTCGCATAGCCTGAAATCTTTATCAGAATCAATACAAACACGCCTACTTTATTCCAGTTTGCACCCATATAAGTATATAGGCCTTGGTTTTTCTATATATATAAATTATTTTGATTTTGACGACAATAATTTACAAATACATACATACATGATACATATATATGTGTGTGTGTGTTAATATATCAGTGGAATTGAAGGTAGTGGGTTGAAGATGAATATATAGAGAATAGAATACTATTAAGGACGAGCTGATCCAATCGAAAGCTAGCTAGACTTTTCAGTATGTAAAACACATGTTGAGGGACCCAAACCAGAGATGGAAGAGAAGGTACGTACGTCGTCAATCATGACGTGTTACATGAAAATAAATTTGTGAATCTTCAATACAATAGTCTAGAAATAATGAATGAGACAGGAGTCGATAAGCACAAATGAAGCAAGACTTGGGTTGGGAGTCGGTCGTTTTTAAAATTAAGACCACTATTCTCAACTCCATTTATTACTCTAATACATTATACAGTTCTTACACGAAAAATACTTTACATTTTAACCCGATACGCACTTTAATAATATATTTGATTTTAATGAAAATGTGTAGTAATTGGAGTTTGAGTCTCACTTGATATATTTTTTAAATTAGATTGTGTGTAGTTAGTGGAGATTGAATCAAACTTAAAATATTATTTTAAATTGAGCTGTGTATGCAATAAGTGTGGTGAATCCACTTGCTATAAATAAAAAATTTCAAATGTAATTGATTTTTTGGATAAACTAAAATGACAAAATATAAATCATTTTCGTATACGGTGAAAATATATATTAATATAATACGACTCATCTTAATTGGGACCGAGAGGGTACGAGATAAAGGCTTGCCAACCCATGAACAATGAGCATCTGAATTGCACCGATGTTCTTGCCTTCTAGATGCATACTACAATCAATTCAAATCTCAAGACTATGAATAGTAAGTCTATGTTTTCTTTCCCTAAGAAGTTATTCATTTTATATTACTAATTAAAACACCAAATGGGGTATTTAGATTTTAGGGAATGAATAATGTCAAGCATCACCTCCAACACTTTTATGGCGACCTATATATTTATTCGCTTCAATCAAAATTTCAATCAAAATCCAAAGATCGATTGGTGTTTTATTTTACAAATCTTAAAATTCAGATTCTTTTGTTGTAAAAAAAACGAACAGAAAAAAAGAATTTGTTTTTTGAACGTGTTCATTCATCCAAAGGATGAGGTGTCAAATAAGCATTCACAAACATCGGAAGTAGCACTATAAGAAATTTGGGCTATTACGACACAAACATATGCGACATTATATTCAACTGTCGATAAATTACTACATTTATTATTCTAGTGTCGTGTATTTACGACTATTTTGCATCATTTAAAAATTATGACATACTTTTATGACACATATACATATTATAACACTTATTTATATGTCATTAAATTGCGACATTTTCATTGCAACACATCAATTAAATGTCGTAAATTAATGACACAATAAAATAATGTTGTGTTAAATGTCGTAGAAATATATCATTTGTGCATCATATATGTATCGTGTTATAGTTTTGTGACATGAACTACTAACACTTATTTTTATGTCTTTTAAGTGCGACACTTTCACAAAATAATGTAAATATACAATGCATTAAAAATATTATTGTATCAATTTTTGTATATTTGTGTCACTTATCCTTTAATAAAATAATGTCACACAATTTTCTAATATTTATTTTATGTGTATTTTAAATATTTTTTTTTGAAAATTAAACTTCACAATATGAGATTGAATCTTACGAGCCAGTAAGATAAAATATTGCAAAAAATATATCAATTTTGGGCAATGAACTCAATCAAATTATGTCAGATATCCATAAGTAAAATCTATAGATCATAAACCATACCATAATCTCTATTGAATATTACTTTCTTGTTCAATAGATATTGTAAACTAAGATCATCACACGAAGAAAAAAATTAACCTGTCAGAGAAGAACTGAGCTATGTATGGCTCTGCTTCGTTGCCTAGGTTGCGATTCATGAGTTTCACAAAAAAAAAAATTAAACTATCATGCAAAAGAGTTACTTTGATTTATTTTACTAGATTCAATTTATCGCATATATTATAAAAAATATGTTTTTTATAATTCATATATCACATTAAAACTTATGAGTATATTAATAAAAAAAATTAAAAATTAATTTTTTTTTTAAATTTGAAAACCAATATCACTTTCCGATTCCATATGATTAGAGGTGTTCAAAGGAACCGGAATTGCCGAAACTGAACCGTAACCGGCAATTTCGTGAACCGTAATTGTACCCGACGGTTCGATTTCGAATCGTAACCGTGTAGAGGACTGTTCGGTTATGGTTCTAAAATTTTAGAACCGTGAACCGGCGGTTTGGAACCGTAACCGTCAATTTGGAACCGTATCATAATAGCACATTAAAACTTATTAATACGTTAATAATTAAATAAAATAAAACTTAACTAGATGAGAACCTAATTAAACTCTAATATTATAAATGTTGGGAAATGGACTCCAGCACCTCCCGGAGGGTGGGTCATCCATGTATCGTACCCAAGAGAGCTTATGGGGGTGCGGCCTACCTCAGTCGAAAAAGGTCTACGCTACCATTGTTGACGAGAGGTTAAATGAATTGATTAGTACTACTCATACCAACATGGTGCATAATCTTTTCAGGTGACCCCTTAGTAGAAACTCCAAGGTTAAGCGTGCTTGGCTTTTGGAGCAATACTATAATTGGTGACCTACTGGAAAATAGTGTCCTGGGTCAGCTTGTCAGTGAGGACAAAGCAGGCTGGAAAAAAAAGTGTTGGTGTGTGGGGTCAGTAAATCTAATAAGTCTGATGGCCGCTCCCGATCCAACAATAAATTAAAATAATTAACTTTTTATTAGTTCTCATCTTATATTGTTATATTTATGAAGATTAACATTTTATTTTATTTTATTTCATTAATGTATTTGTGTCTAACGTGTTATTCAATTTAAGTATTCATGACATAATAACACATCAAAATATATTTTTTTATTTCATTATTAATATATTATTATATGGATATTATATATAATTAACACAAAATTAAAATAAATATTTACCTAGTAATTATAGTATTACATTAAAAAGGTAATTATGTGATACAAAATTAAATGATGATATGCATTGATATATAATTAAAATTTCAAAAATTTAAATATATTAGAATTAGTTTTTTAGACGGTTCGAACTCGTAATCGGCGGTTTGGAACCGTAACCGAAACCGTCCTACACAGTTCGGTTCCAAACAGTGAACCGCCACAACTACGGTTCGGTTCCAATTTCGAAAATTCGAAATCATGAACCGGCGGTTCGGTTCCAAACCGTAACCATGAACACCTCTACATATAATAATATTTTGTTTTTTTATATGTAATCATTATAGATTTTAAATTATAAAATAAAAGGACAGTGTAAATCTTGATACACATTAGTACGTCATCGTAATAATTAGAATTTTCATTTTTTCAAATATATCAGTATTAATTTTATAAATGATTCGGATTCATCATTATAACTTTTCTACATAGTTCAATTCAAACTGTGAATCGTTATAACAACGGTTTGTTTCTCACTTTAAAATTTTCAGAACCGTTAAGTTCAAAACTGTAATCATGAACTTAACACATTTACATGTGTAATTTGACAAATTTTAATTAGTATAAACAATATTAATTGATTTGATATAGTAGTCATTTTTATGTAGGGATGGCAAAATAACGCGCAAGTTCGGGTACCTGCAGGTACTTGACCCTAATAGGGCGGGTATGGGGGAAGAAAATTGGGGACGGATGCGGATATGGCTTTATATATTTGTACCCGAATAGGGTACGGAGCGGGTGCAGGTATATATATCCCCGCCCCCGATAAATTTATATAATATAATTTTTTTAAAATATAATTTTTTATATATAAATTTTTTAAATTTTTATAAGAATAAAATAATGTTTATTGAAAGATTTTCAACTTTTGAAATTTTTTATATATAATTATTTTATTACTCTAGTTAATAATTATTTTTTTCTTAAAAAATCTTTTTATCTATTATTGTTTCTTAAAAAATATTTTGTTTTTTATCTAAAAAATACTAGTTAATGGGTACCCGATGGGTACCTTTTCCTCCCCGAACAATCCTCGTCTCATACCCATCCCGATTTAAACGGGTACGGAAATGGATATGGATTAGTTTTTGTAACGGGTATGGGGACGGGAAAGCAATATCTGCCCCTTGTCATACCTATTTTTACGAGTGTATAATTTTTAGTAGTATGAGTAAAATTTTAATTAATATTAATTTACATATAATTGATATCACATATATAAATAAATATGTAAATGTATAAACATTCAGTAAAGTTACGAAATAGTACATTTATCATGAGGAGGGCATATATCTTGTAAAGTTATAAAATATGACATTTATCATAATTATGTCTTCAGTAAATATTGTTAGTTTATATAATCATAAAAATATAATTCAATACAAAATGTAACTATTTAAACATGAGTATATAATGAAATAAATTTATAATACATATATTTAAAGTATTTTTTATTTTTAATTAGATTTTGTTTTAATATTTTAATTTTGTTCTATAAAAATAATTGTTTGATCTAATTTTATGTAAAGAATTACTAATTTAAAGTTAGCTACAAAATTTTTATTCATTTTTATTTTAGTATAAATTTTTGTAATAATTATTGTTATAAAACTTTTATTTAAATTAATTATCATAACATATACAATATATTTAAACCTTTATTTATATATTTTGTATATATGATATCTCTATTGTTAATATTATATTGTTTAATTTTAATAATATATCTATTTTAATTGTATATGATATATAAAATGATAAAATAAATTAAAACTTTCCTAATTAATATATAAATAAAAATATAGATAATAATAAAATATTTAATGTTAATAATAGAAAAGTCAAAAAATATGTAAAATAAAATAGAAATATATATTATACAATACATATTTAATCATATTTCATATATACAAATTATATGTATAAAAATATGTGTATATATAATTATTTTTAATTTATTAATTCGTTATAACTTTTACATATTAAATTCATTTTTTAAATATTATATATCATATTAAAGATCCCGTAGAGATATTTAGTTTAAGATGCATATTGAAAATATTTTCACGAATGAATTATAATAATTTTAAGAGAAAAAAAGTTATAAGAAAGAGAAAATAAAA
>JAPKLX010000124.1:50435-169054 GCA_026898415.1 Leonotis leonurus
TAGTAGTATAATTTTCATCAAAAAAATATAGAATTTAAAATAGTAATTAATTCGAAAATCAGAAAGCTTAAACTTCGATTTCGTACAATCCAATTATATTTATAAAGTTAGATGAAATTGATTATAATTAAGAAAATAAATGATTTATTCGGTTTTAGATCGATCCCAACGTTTGGTCACCACTAGCCATTCATGACTTGGGTGTGGACTGACTTATTAATTGATTTCACTGTTGGTAGATTAGAAAGGATGAATGAGACAGGAGTCGATAAGCACAAATGAAGCAAGACTTGGGTTGGAGACTTGGACTCAGTCGTTTTTAAAATTAAGACCACTATTCTCAACTCCATTTATTGCTCTAATACATTACACAGTTCTTACACGAAAAATACTTTACATTTTAACCCGCTCTTTAATATTATGTTTTGATTTTAATGAAAATGTGTAGTAATTGGAGTTTGAATCTCACTTGATATATTTTTTAAATTAGATTGTGTGTAGTTAGTGGAGATTGAATCAAACTTAATATATTATTTTAAATTGAGCTGTGTATGCAGTAAGTGTGGTGAATCCACTTGCTATTAATGAAAAGCTTCAAATGTAATTGATTTTTTGGATAAACTAAAATGACAAAATATAAACCATCTTCCGGTGGAAATATATATTAATATAATACGACTTATCTTAATTGGGACGGAGAGAGTACGAGATAAAGGCTTGCCAACCCATGAACAATGAGCATCTGAATTGCACCGATGTTCTTGCCTTCTAGATGCATACTACTATCAATTCAAATCTCAAGACTATGAATAGTACGTCTATGTTTTCTTTCCCTAAAAAGTCATTCATTTTATATTACTAATTAAAACACCAAATGGGGTATTTAGATTTTAGGGAATGAATAATGTCAAGCATCACCTCCAACACTTTTATGGCGACCTATATATTTATTCACTTCAATCAAAATTTCAATCAAAATCCCAAGATGGATTGGTGTTTTATTTTACGAATCTTAAAATCCAGATTCTTTTGTTGTAAAAAAAACGAACAGAAAAAAAGAATTTGTTTTTTGAACATGTTCATTCATCCAAAGGAAGAGGTGTCCAATAAGCATTCACAAACATCGGAAGTAGCACTATAAGAAATTTGGGCTATTGCGACACAAACATATGCGACATTATATTCAACTGTCGATAAATTACTACATTTATTATTCTAGTGTCGTGTATTTACAACTATTTTGCATCATTTAAAAATTATGACATACTTTTATGACACATATAAAAATTACAACACTTATTTATATGTCATTAAATTGCGACATTTTCATTGCAACACATCAATTAAATGTCGTA
Organism: Leonotis leonurus; assembly: GCA_026898415.1. Taxonomy (NCBI): domain Eukaryota; kingdom Viridiplantae; phylum Streptophyta; class Magnoliopsida; order Lamiales; family Lamiaceae; genus Leonotis; species Leonotis leonurus. The sequence continues at coordinate 51,791 of JAPKLX010000124.1, forward strand.
AATTAATGACACAATAAAATAATGTTGTGTTAAATGTCGTAGAAATATATCATTTGTGCGTCATATATGTATCGTGTTATAGTTTTGTGACATGAACTACAACACTTATTTTTATGTCTTTCAAGTGCGACAATTATTTGCGACACTTTCACAAAATAATGTAAATATACAATGCATTAAAAATATTATTGTATCAATTGTTGTATATTTGTGTCACTTATCCTTTAATAAAATAATGTCACACAATTTTCTAATATATATGTAATATTTATTTTATGTGTATTTAAAATGTATTTTTTAGAAAATTAAACTTCACAATATGAGATTGAAACTTACGAGCCAGTAAGATAAAATATTGCAAAAAATATATCAATTTTGGGCAATGATCTCAATCAAATTATGTCAGATATCCCTAAGTAAAATCTATAGATCATAAACCATACCATAATCTCTATTGAATATTACTTTGTTGTTCAATTGATATTGTAAACTAAGATCATATCACACGAAGAAAAAATTTAACCTGCCAGAGAAGAACTGAGCTATGTATGGCTCTGTTTCGTTGCCTAGGTTGTGATTCACGAGTTTCACGAAAAAAAAAATTAAACTATTATGCAAATCATTATTTTGAATAAATAATTACGTTTGGTTTGTCGAATTAAATGCATAAAAATTCTTGATATTTTTAAAACGACTCAATTGTGTACTTGAATTATTTAAATAAAGAGGAACTCATTTATTTTAATAATATGAATAAAGAGGAATTTAATTATTTTAATACTTAAATTATTGGTTAATGTATCTGGTCTTTTTAAACAAAGAGGAACACAATTATTTTAATATGAATTAGTAAATTTTTATTTTGTCATCAAAAATTAATTTCGTAATTCTATTTAATTAAAATTATAATTTTAGAAGTAGTGTGCAACTTATTCCACCTAAAGTAATATTTTAAAAATCGGACCGATCATTGAACCGGTCTCCTAAAAAGGTTAATGGGTCACTGGTTCAACTGGTCGAACCGCTTAAAAAAACCGGTGACCCGTATTATATATATATATATATATATATATTATATTTATTAATATATGGATATGAATATTTAAATAAAATTTGTATAAGAGTCAATTTTAAATTTAAAACTTTATATATTTCATAAACTATTAGTTATTAGTTATTAATATTGTTAACAAATATACATGTACGATAATATAATATTTTAGAAATTTATGTGAAAAAATGATAATTTTAAATTTAATAACGATACTTTTAATTGTTTTTAAATCAAATATAAATAGAGTTTTAAGTATTTATATATAAAAAATAATAATATATTAAATTTAATAATTGAATTTGAATAAATAAATGTCTTATCTAGATCAGATGGTTAAAAAGTTTGTCTATCTTTAATAACATAACCGGGTTGGTTGCTTGGTCGGTTCTTAGTGAAACTAATCTGGTCTGATTTTTAAATTTGTATTATTTTGCGATTTATAATAAAAAATTGTGACATAATTTATTTGTCTTAAATTTATGACGCTATAGATATCGTGAAAAACTACATCACATTATAATTATGCCACGATCTAATGTCGCAGATTATGATACGTCATTATAAATTATGTCACGTCATGTGTCTTAAATGGATATGCGTCACTGATACTAATGACTTGTTGTGTGTCATTAATTTTATGCGACATTTAAAAAATTGAAGTATAAATTGTCATATATCTTGCGTCACTATAAAAAAAAGTGTCGTAAAAATGCTACATCACCTTTAGCGACACAAGTTGACGTGACGCACAAAATATCGCAAATTTAATTTAGCGACATTAAAATAACAATTTACGACACAGTTTTCATGTCGCAAAAGGACAGTCTACTTACAATTCTCAAGAAAATAGTACAAGATATTTTACAACTGCGTGATAAAGATTGCTACAAGAGGAGTTAGTTGTGCTTATCACATCAAGATAAAAGTTGGTCCTTCTATCTACCTAATTTTGTAGCAACGATATGTTGTTAGCTAAAAAGGAGAGGTAAGATATTCATGAGTTGAAAGGCCTGCTCTGTAATGAGTTTAAAATGAAGCATTCGAGTTCAACAAAAATAAAATGGGCATGAAAATTTAAAGGGCTAGAAGTAAAAGGAAGCTGTTCATTTAGAGAGGAGCTATATCCAAAATATATTGTATAATTTTGTCTTATCAACCGTCACAAATAAAGATAAACTGAGTGCAGAAAATCTTCATTTATCGGTCGTCTTTTCTCTCAAAATCTTGTTTAGTTAGAACATGTTATTTTGGAGTAGCTAGTTGGATAAATTTGATGATGCATATTGTGCTGGTGGAATATAGCTGAACCCTCCTGATAACCATGTTGGTGGAATAACACTTAATTATTCGATGTACAAATTCTTTTTCGAACTTTTCATGTGGACCTTATTATGTTAGCGTTCCTCATTGTCATGTTTCTTTTAGGGTTGATATTTTCTTATAAATAGTCCATACTCTATGAGAGTTTGTAGATGAAGAAATAATTTGATCAAAGTAGATCACTCTTCACAAACTCCCAATCTTTTTAAATTACTATAAAATGGTCAGATGAGCCAGAAAAACAGTAGCAAGTCCATTAATTATTCAAGGTAAGGGCCAACAACAATATTCACCAAAATTCATCATATATTGTACATAAATATGTGCATCATTAGTAATTATCCCCTCCAAAAACAAAAGACTAAAAGAAAAAGGTAAAAATAAAGAAAAAAAAAATTCATAACAAATCATATTGTGAAGGGAAATCAACGCGGATACAACTCAGTGATAGAGTTATCATTGTGCGAATTGGGATGAGATTTTTTGTGGTCGGGATTTGTGGAGTTGGAGGTGTCGTAAAGAAGCGAAGCATCGGAAGCATAACCAGTAGCAGTATAAAATGCAGGTTCAGAAGGTAGCTCTAAGGTTATGGAGGAGCTACTGAGCATAAGAAGCACTGATGCCATCGTCGGCCGACGCGCCGGATCTTCTTGTACGCACAACAGACCTATATGAATGCATCTCAACATCTCACTCGTGGACCTCAATACAGGATCAACTACATCTGCACCTCTTCCTTCTTTCCAACTTGTCCATGCCTGCAAGATTTCATTTTTTCCCAATTTTCAAATGCTTTTTTCATTCTCATCATTCATTACTGTCATATCTTTTCGAATTAATAACATTGTCACAATATAAGTCCTTCAAATATAATGTTTATATAAGGAAAATGTTATTTATTCTTAAATAAACAAACTGTTTATAAATTTTGAAATTGCACGCTAACTAAAAATATATCCTAAAAGACACAATTTACCAATTTTCTTAATACTGCACAAAAATATATAATATGACATACAATACACGATCTGCTAATTTTAATGTGAAAAAAAAAACAGTCTACGTCGACGGTTAAAAATCATGGTGGTCATGCTAATTGCTAAGTGTGCTATTAAAAGGACGCTGTCTCATTCAAAATAAAATAATGTCATTTTATGCTTAGATAAATTATCTAGTCATTAAATAAGATGATACAGTTTAAGTAGCAAACGTTGCTACGTTGCCTTTAATCATTCATGTAGACTTCTAATTTTATATCCAAATAAAAAAAAATTGCTGTTTGTGTATTGTATAACAAATCTGAAGTATAATAAAAATTCATTAGTTTGAGTATTGTAAGACACATTTTTTAATTTGTATATAATTTTAAAATTTGTGAATAGTTATTTTTTTAGCAACAATTAACCCCCAAAAATAACTCTTTTCGTCCACGAAAAATTTGCATATTTTTATATATTATTTTGTCTACGAAAAATTTGCACATTTCTATTTTTAATAATTATGCTCATATGGTTGAATTCACCGTTAACTTTCTAGTCACTCACATTACATATTTAATTATATATAATATGAGATCACCATTCTACTAATAACATATTTAATTCATCTAATAATTAGCCATAATTTTACTTTCACTCACGTGCAGATATTTAATTGATAAATAATATGAGACTCATATTTCACTCACAACGCAATTAAATCATTCGTTAAAACTCATGTTGAATCCAAATATGCAAATATTTTGTGGACGGGTATATACTAACACTTAATCGCCACAAACCCTTCATATATATATGTAGAAGTGTTCAAAGGAACCGGAACCGGAATCGGAACCGAACCGTAACCGTACCCGACAGTTCGATTTCGAACCATAACCGTGTAGACGACGGTTCGGTTACGGTTCCAAAATTTTAGAACCGTGAACCGGCGGTTCAAAACCGTAACCATCAATTTGGAACCGTATCACAATTTTATTATTAAATATAATTTATTTCTTATATTATAAATAGTCATTTTTTATAATAATCTTTTTATAATTCATAATAACACATTAAAACTTATGAATACATTAATAATTAAAAAAAATAAAACTTAACTAGATGAGAACCTAATTAAACTCTAATATTATAAATTAAAATAATTAACTTTTTATTAGTGTTCATCTTATATTGTTATATTTATGAAGATTAACATTTTATTTTATTTCATTTCATTAATGTATTTGTGTTTAATGTATTATTCAATTTAAGTATTCATGACATAATAACACACCAAAATATTTTTTTATTTCATTATTAATATATTATTATATGGATATTATATATAATTAACACTAAATTAAAATAAATATTTACCTAGTAATTATAGTATTACATTAAAAAGGTAATTATGTGATACAAAATTAAATGATGATATGCATTGGTATATAAATAAAATTTCAAAAATGTAAATATATTAGCATTAATTTTTTAGACGGTTCGAAACCGTAACCGGCGGTTTGGAACCGTAACCAGAACCGTTCTACACGGTTCGGTTCCAAACCGTAAACCGTCACAACTACTGTTCGGTTCCGGTTCCAAAAATTTAAAACCGTGAACCGACGGTTCGGTTATGGTTCGATTCCGAACCGTAACCGTGAACACCTCTATATATATGCAATAAATGATGTCACATAAATGAGAAATAAGATTATAATTACTAATCAACCAACCATTGTTTCTTCATATTTAAAGAAAATTTGAAAACAAAAATACTTACGAAGCTGATGAGGTCCACTACGCTCTCCCCCACTCGAAAACCGTTATTTTTTCGACCACTGATGATTTCGAGGACTAATACTCCAAAGCTGAAGACATCCGACTTAACAGAGAATTGCCCGTGTAATAGGTATTCCGGTGGCATATATCCGCTGCAAGATACACATTTTAGTAGAATTTTTAATTTTTTTCTTGCGTCTAAAAAGAAGCTTAAGAAAAAATAAATTAAGGCTTGAAACTTTCTCCTTTACTTTTACACATTCAATTATTCTGTTTTTTTAGTGTAAAATGATGTATAATATTATACATTAGGTTTCATAGATATAACATTACACCACTTTCACATAAATGAGAAAGTTTAAAGAGCAAAAGTGAGAAGTAAAAATTAAAATCTTGAGTTATTTTCTTCTCCACCCTTTAAATCAATTCTATTTTGTCGCTTATTATCCTTATCTAAATTATAATGTCATCATTTTTTCTTCTTTCATCCCACTCTAATGAAGGATAATATTATCAATACAATTCCTTCTTAAAGTGAGATGAAAGATAATTTAGATAAGAGTGAGTGATAAAATAAGAAAAGATTTAAAAGATAATTATAATCTTAACCCTTATTTTGAAGCGATAAATTTAACATTCAAAGAGAATAGAGCCTTATAGTTGAAGGTGTTTATATATTTAAATTGTTGGATATTTATATACTTACTATGTTCCGACGACTCGGCTTGTATTTCCTTGCGTCTCATCTTGTTTGAATAATCTGGCCATACCAAAGTCTGCGATTTTGGGGGCCATCTCTCGGTCTAGAAGTATATTACTAGCTTTTAAGTCACGGTGGATGATCCTTAGACGAGAATCTTCATGCAAGTAGAGGATTCCTCTCGCTATACCTCCTATGATCTTGTAACGCCTATCCCAATCCAGCTCCGAACGCTTGTTTGAGTCTACAACTCCATTTATAATTATAGTTATCACCCAAAATAGACTAATCAAGAATGCTCTTCTTAAGTAAAAAATGAAATTAACTTACCAAATATAAAATGATCCAAGTTTGCATTCTCAACAAATTCATATACAAGCAGCTTCTCTGTTTCTTCCAAGGCAAAACCCAATAGTCTAACCAAATTCCTGTGCTGTAGCTTTACCAATAATAGAACCTCATTCTTAAACTCCAGATCCCCTTGCCCAGAATCCTTCGACAATCTCTTCACAGCTATTTCTTGACCATTCGGAAGTTTCCCCTAAAATAAGCAGATCCATTACACCAACAGGGAAACAATATCTTTACTTTGGTTTCAATAAACATAAAAGGATACTACTCTAATGCATCGGTACTTAAACCTACCTTGTAAACAGCCCCAAATCCACCTTGGCCCAACTTATTATGATCAGAGAAATCATTTGTTGCGGTTTTGATTGTGCTGAAAGCATACTGCAAAGATTCCGCTGTGCTAATCTCATCCACAGCTTCACAAATTAAAAGCATATTAAAATAATAATAAAGGAATTTCGAGTTAGAATATAAGCTGAGACAAGTCAACGAATTAAGATCATCAACTTACTCTGAGGAATTTCCATTCGTTTCCAACTGATCTTTCTCTTCTTCAAACACATGATAACAAATACAGCCACAATCAAGAACGCAACAACTGCAACCACGATTATGATAATAGTAGTTGTGTTATCCTTTTTCTTCCCTGCAAGAAATATACCCAGAATTCAGAAATAATTGAATTTGGTGAGACAAGTGATCTACAACGTTCTAAAGCAACATCTTGATTACCTGGTGGAGACTGTGGAGATGGCTGTGTGGGCAAAGGCGGAGGCGGAGGCACAAACTCAAGCTCTTGAAGCCTAGTTTCATTGTAAAATTGTCTGTCCTCAAAACGAAGATTGCAGCTAGGCCTGAGCACTCTCCCCCCTCGTCTGCCCTGACAACACTGTGGTATTTCCGAAATAGCACCAACCAAACAGGATGAACAATCCTGCGCAGAAAGGTCGGGAGTGCACTGAACCATCCCAAAAATGGTTTGAAAATCGGGTCCGGTAGTATTATCAGCGGCCAGCTTCCGGAGAGACGAGCCGGAAGCGGCCCGTCTCCGGATGGTTTCCAGCAATGCTCTTAGGTCTTCGTTGAAGCGATCAGGGCTCGTGGCGTTCTGAACGTTTACCAAGCCGTATCTAGGGCTGGTGGACAGGGTGCCGTAGATGCTGCTATTCGAGTATCGTAGCATGCAGATTTCACCCCAGTGAATGGCCTGCTTCTGGTTGGGGCATGATTCCATCATCTGGGATCCTGCTGTTGCCAAGCAGTCCCGACACTCGTCGAGCTGGACATCGCCTCTGCATATGGCGATGGCGTTGACGGTGTCGGGAGGCTACCCGGAGGAGGCGTTGTAGAAGCCATTGTTGTCGATGTTTGTGGTGACAAGGGAGAGAGTGGTGTTGATGTTAGCTCTGTATGGGCTGTTGCTTGTGTAGTTGCCGTTGTTCTGGCAATCAGTTTGGGCCGAGGCTAAGAGATCTGAATGGATGAAGAGAACGATGATGGCCACCACCAGATTTTGATAATTCATCATTTTAATCTATGTTTATAATTTTTAGAGCATTTGTTTGAATCATATATTGTGTAGCGCAGGGACTAAGCATTTAAGATGATTCACCATCTACTTGGTGCGAACCGAAGAAAAACACGGATTAGACATTTAAGATGCAGCCGCTACTTTTGAATCATCAAAGACTAATTCTTTTACTTGGTTTTTAATTAAAGATTTTTTATAACTAACGTTTCCATAACTAAGATTTTCTTAAAGAAAGAAAGTGTAAAGAAGTGCGATACCCATATTTTTAAAATCAGATTGGACCAGATAGAGAAACTGTTGAAAATCAGCAGTATAGAGAAATTGGACTAACTTATCGTTCTAGCTTTAATTTTGCTCAAGTTTTATGGTTTTAAAATTTCTGTTCTTCTTCTTTTTCAGCTTTCGATTATCATTTTCCTGCAAATTTACGTTTGCGAAATTTGTGTTAGCGTGTAAAAATAAATTAACACACGAATTACACAACTCAAGTTCATGCAATATGTGTATTAGTGTGGAAAGAGAAGGTAGCATACAAATCCCTTAAGTTCAAGTTCGTGAGATTTGCATTGCATGTGTAAAATTGGCAAAACATGAATCCTAAAACTCTATTTCGCGAAGTTCATGTGAACTTTTAATAAGGATGCAAATTTGATTTTTTTACATATACAACTAATTAACACACCAATATTCCAAAGGATTCGGAATTCATGTGCTATTCATTATACACATGAATTCTACTAACTCGAATTTGCAAGATTCAAATATTCCACACTACCACGTGAATATCGCAAATTTTAATTTTCGAATTTTTTGTTTCATCATATTGTACACATAACACGTGAAATTAATTTAAGATCAAAGTGAAAAGGTAATTAAGTTGGTCCAAAATTTTAAAACGGTATTATCTGTCCGAAAATAATTTAAGATCAAAGTGAAAAAGTAATTTGTTACAGGTTAATCGAAAATTATCATCTGTCCGCGACAGACGGGATTAATGCTTTCGCGAATGACGTGTCATGCCTCATAGATTAAATACTCCCTCCGTCCCCGGCTAAGTTGAGCCATTTCTTTTGGGCACGGTAATTAAAGAGTGTATGTTTAGAGTTGAAAAGCGTATAAAGTGATGATATGCATATATATTATTTAAACTTGTGTGTGAGATAAAAGATATCCAAAAAAGGAAACGCCCCAACTTAGTTGGGACGGAGGGAGTATTAAAATTTTAATAAATTTTTATTAATTCTTATTTTCTGACTATGATTTATTGATTATGATACAGTTTAATATTATTCAATACATAGCAGTAATAATATAAATAAAATTAATATAAAAAAGTTATAGTCACTCGTATGCTGCCGTGAACCCATTAAGTTGTGTCCACTACAGGCGATAGAGTTGTCCTATAATAGGTTAATTGCCTAAAAATTTAAATACTTACGTAAAATTTTGATTTTCCCCATTATTTTTAATATATCTATTAAATATAAAAACTTATGATTTTTTTTTCAATTTTCCCATAATCTTTAATTTGGCTAATAAATACAAGAACTTATATACAACAATTTGTTGTTTTTCTATGATAAGTATTTTCGATCAAATTTAAGTTGATTCAAAATCTAATATTTTCATTTTCGTTGTATATTAACTTGCACATAACAATAAGATGTTAGATATATGCTACATCAACTTAAATTTGATCAAAAAATGATTACTATAAAAAATACCTCCGTCCGCCATCTTCCTTCTCACATTACCATTTTCGTCCGTCCACCAAATATCTTTTCACTTTTATTTCTATTTTTAGCAAGCCCTTCTCCACTCATAACACAACACATTAATGTGAGTCTTTCACTATAAGAAAAATGACATTTAATGACCAAAGTATTAATGAAGTGAGATATATCATCACTAATTGTAAAAAAATAGTTTTAGTCAGAGTAAAATTTATAGTTAAAAATTCAAATTTCATCGTTAATAACATTTAGTGACAACTTTTTTTGCCCGTCAGCACCTCTCACTATTGCTTCTTTAGTTAAATGTCAATAATGACAGTGTAATGCAATTTTTACTCTCACTAAATGTATGTTTTCTTTTAGTGTTTTTATCCACTCACTACACACTACACACCATCATTAATGAAAGTCTCATTTTTCACTAATTACACACCACACATCATCATTAATGTGGGTCTCATTCTCCACTCACTATACATTACACATTACCAACTCAAGTCAAAATATTTTATTAAAACTCGTGTCGGGGTCAAAACGAGAAGGAAGATGGTGGACAGAGGGAGTATTAAAAATCATGAATTGATCATATATTTATTGACTAAATTGATAAATATTGAGAAAATAAAATAATAATAAAGTTATATATTTATTAGCTTAATTAAAGCATTTGAAGAATTAAAAATTCAGGAAAGTATTTGAATTTTCAAATAATTAACCTTTTTCTTTTAACATTTCCAATAGATATATAACTAACGTTTCCAAAAGTATGATTTTCTAAGTACCTACATTCCTTATTTTGACTTATAATAATCTGCACTAAGTCATGATATCAGAGCTGTTAGACACATGAACAGTTTACGAACTACAGCTTAGTGATAAAAAATTATGGAACCGTTGTTGAAAATGTATAATGAAGAAGGACATGTTTGCATGAAGAACAAATGAAACAGTGGAAAGGATTAAGGAGTCATGAAGGAAAAGGGTGTAGTGTAACTAAAATGTGAATAAATTGTTTGGACGTTTAAGATTCTATTTGTTAGGTTAAGGAAATATTGCTGAGTTAGCATAACACCGTGTATAAATATCCTAGTTGTAGCTATTATTTCATGTGAAATTACTTAACTTATGATATGTTTCATCGTGAGTGAACGTGTGACATGATATAAATATAAATGAACAGAGAAACCAAATTGATAACCCAGTTCGGTGAGAACACTCCTACGTTTGGGGGCATCGAACTCCAGAGAACAATCCAATATATTAAGTGCCGTTGGTTTTTCTCCTCACCCGTCTACACTCGTCTAATTGAACTTAAAATTGAGTCTATACTACTGCCTCTCTCACAAAATTCCTCACATGCAAGCCCAATATAAAAGAAAACAAAAGATTAGTTCATGCTCCAAAAAACTCAAATACTCACTTATGGACGTGTATGATGACCACCATTATATGCACACTAAACCTTATTTAAAGTTGTTCACAGGTTGAAGGTATCTTCAAATTCGAATATTAGTTGAAGAAGACTCCACAAAATCAGCATCCTATTTTTTTTTTTTTTTGTAAAGATATAACAAGTTGTTGACTTGGTCTTATGGGCTCTCCTAATTTCTCGCATATCTTGTTTCAAGTGCATTGGGCCGAACTCAGAGACAACACCATAATTCGATTCGTCTTCTTTATAATACATATATTGCCAATATTTTCTGCATGTCAATACACTCACATCATGTACTGATCGAGTGTATGAGTTCTTTTTTCAATAATACAGTTAGTTGTGCCTTTTGTTATCGATTCCTATCTATGTATCACGTCTTCATCATTTCCAGTCCTAATTACCAGTTTCAACACCGTTTATTGAGAACGTTTGTATTTCAACTTTGTAAAGAGATATAAATTCATTCAAAGCTTATGTTTGTTTTAGATGTAAATTAGTCTAATATAATAATAAAAAAAGAGTTATTCTTACAAAACGTGCATTATTGTCTTGTTTTTTATATCACTTTAGTATACTTAATTCTCTCTAAATACATCGTTTTATGCATTTGAAAGTTTTGATTTAGGGTTTATCTGCATTTCAATCGAGTCCAATTGTACCCGACAATGTGCCTCAATTCTCTACTCGAATTTTCGAATGCCCTCCTTGCCTCTGATAAGGTCTTCGTTCACATATCTCTCAATCTTACTCAACAACAATAGACCGTTACCTCTATGTTGCTTCCAAACTCACAAACCTCAATAATATTATTAAAGAATATTATTTACACATTTAATATATATCTTTTAATTCTTGAAATGAAATTTTATAATTGTTTTATATGTTTTTGGTCTCGTTTCTAATACGCTTTTGGTCTTCAAATGCTTAGTTTATTGTTCGAGTTGATGCTTTGGTTTTCCTTATGCTACATTGTAGGTGGGAATCAACAAAAATGACTTCCGAGAGTTTGATAAAGGAAACGAGACCAAAAGACGAAGAAAAAGGGCAAAAATGTGCACTAGAGCCGAAGATGGACCTAGCGAGTGCTAGGACCTCAGCGCTCGCTAGGGTGGAACACGGAAGCGGGCAGAACAGGAGCCCAGCGACCGCTAGCCCCCAGCGGTCGCTGGCCCTGCGCACTCTCCATGGGCAGAACTTGGGGCTAGCGAGCGCTACCCCCCCAGCGCCTGCTAGCCCTTGCAAAGAAGGGAAGACAGAACAGTGAGGTAGCGAGCGCTACCCCCCCAGCGCTCGCTACCCCACTGCAGCGTTGCTCCACCCAGCGAGCCAAGGTAGCGCTCGCTGGCCCCTAACGAGCGCTACCCTAGCGCGTGCCTTCCCCTATTTAAAACGCCCAGCGTGATTTTTCTAATACACGACTTCCTTTACGTTTTGTACTTCTAGTCTAGGGTTTCGACCACGAGAGAAAACACCTTTAATCTAGTTTCTATTTCATAGTTCGTTCTTCAAATTCGTTGTGGATTCGTTTGTGATTCAAACCCGGAGTATTTTAATGCATTGTTTACTTTTTCAATCCGTGAGTTCTTTTACCGCTTTATTTACTGCTTTATGAATTATTTTCTTTCCGTCCTTTTCTTGATTAATTTCAAATCCATTAATACAAATCTTTCAATTATGTTAATTAATCAATTCAAGGCATGTTTAAATTCAGCTTCCTTAATTCCTCGTTCTTAGATTTAGGATTTAATTACTTTATTAATTTTCGCCTAGGTAATTCGTATTTTAAATTCTTTATTTTCATTCGCCTAGATAGATTAATTAGATTAGTTAAAACATCAAAACCCTTCTTTTATTTGCTTTCTGTTCTGCAACATAGATAGAGCCCTGCTTAGCCTTCCTTGAGAATACGACTTAGGATCAACTTACTTATCTATAACGAACTCGTACTCTTGCGAGCAATTTTATATAATAAAGTGTAAGTATATTGGCTGGAAAAATTCCTCGTGCCCGATACTGAATCCCTTTATCGGACAGTGGGTCTGGTCTAAACAACGCCACGTACTACAGTTTAAAATTAAGTTGGAACAAATTTTGGCGCCGTTTCCGGGGAAGGCTTTAGGCATTTATTTGTGTTGCGTTTTATTTTATTTTATTTTGTTTTATTTCTTTGTTTATTCATTTGCTCCCGCAAGGTGCGTTTGATCTTCTCGTGGTTTGTGTATGCTAGGTCGCCGAAGCTTGAGACAAGAGTTGGTAACCTACGTTGACAAAATCAATAGAAGAGAAGTCGTACGTGAGGAGCGATTTAGGGACATTGTCAACATCGCCACATTATTCGAAGAACAACTGGTAATAATGGCCGAGGAAAACGGAGCCCCTAAGAAGCTCGGAGACTTTGCTAGGCCATCTTATGGCATCACGGCATCTGCTATTGTACTCTCCACCGAGGGGAGGAATTATGAGCTGAAGCACAACCACATCAATCTGCTTCCTTCATTCTACGGGCTAGCTAATGAGCATGCACTCCTCTTCATTAGGAAATTCTGCACAGCCGTTCACTCTATCCCACTTCAGGCACTGAGCGAAGAGGAACTCCTGAAGAAATGCTTTCCTTACTCACTAAAGGACAGAGCAAAGGCATGGTACCTCTCCCTTCCAGCACGATCTCTACCTACATGGAAGGCGGTAAGTACCACCTTCCTGCTCAAGTACTATCCGAATCATAAGACGCAGCAAATCCGACTCAGATTATGCAGTTTGCTCAGGAGCCTGACGAGCCTTTTCACGAGGCCCTAGACAGATTCAGAGAGCTCCAGCAGCAGTTCCCGCACTATCAGATTGTGCCAGTACTTCTGTGGCAAATATTCTACAACGGGTTGCAGCACACTTATCAGTTCATGGTGGATACAGTGGCTGGAGGTAACATATCTGAGAAGACAGCCGATGAAGCAGTAGAGATTTTCGAGATGCTAGCCACTAATTCGCAGCAGAAAATCTCCCGATCCAAGAGAGTGGAAGTGAAAGAGATTGGAATGAGTCTAGATCTGAAGAAGCAGATGAATGATATGATGTGAGAGCTTCAAGAGTTGGAGATGGGCAAGGCCCCCGCAGTGGCCAAGCACGAGCCGGTATCTGAGCCGTGCCCGATTTGTGGTGATCTCACTCATGACGAGAATCACTGCACCTGTATGGCGGAGATGACTTATGAAGGAGAAACAGAAGTTTATGCTGCACAAGGCTTCCCGCCACGCTCGCCATTCGAGCAGCATCCAGCTCAGCAGACTTCGGGATGGAGAACCCAGAACAATTCTCCGTGGAAGGGGCCGAATCGGGGCCAAGGCTCAAACTTTCCTGCCCAACGAGCACCTCTACAGCAGTATTACCCACCGCAGCAAGGGTATTATCCGCAGCAGCCCTATTATTCACCTCAGTCAGGGTACTATCCACCGCCTCCACCTTATTAGCAGCCGCCGCCACCTCAGTTCCAGTCGCAGTTCCCACCTGCACCGCGATCATCCCAGCCTAAATCATCTCTAGAGGACAGTCTTGCAGCTTTCATGCAGGAGAGCAAACTGGCTCGCGAGGCTCAAGAAGCTACTATCAAGCGCCTCGAGAATCAAGTGGGGCAAATTTCTGGAGCTATGAATCAGGTGCAACAACAGCTACAGCCAGGAAGGATACCGGGACAATGACATACACCACACCAGGTGCAAGCTATTATTGTTCTACGTAGCGGCAAGCACGTGGATAACAAAGTGGAGCTCCCAGAAGCTGAGGAAGACAAAATGGTGGAGAAGAAAGAGAAATAAAAGGAGATGGAACCGGAACAGTCAGCTATTCAGTTGCACAAGGCAGCCAACCTGTACAAGATACCGATTCCCTTCCCGAGCAGACTGAGGAATGAGAAGCTGGAACAACAATTCAAAGACTTCTACGAAATGCTCTCTCAAGTGCGTGTGAATCTGCCCCTATTGAAGGTCATTCGAAATGTTCATTCCTATCTCAAGTTCTTCAAGGAGCTTGCCTCCAAGAAGAGGAGATTTGCAGACGACGACTCCGTCATGGTGTCCGAGGTAGCCAGTTCTATCATGCAGCAGCCTCTTCCACAAAAGCTGCGAGATCCAGGTAGTTTCGTCATCCCTATCGCTCTAGGAAATGGTAAGACTGTGAAAGGTATGCTCGATTTAGGTGCATGTATTAATCTTATGCCTTACTTGATTTTTAAGGAATTAGAGTTAGGTGAATTGCAACCCACTCGCATGAGCCTACAGTTAGCTGACCGTTCTGTTAGGTACCCTAGAGAAATCATTGAGAATATTCTTGTTAGTGTGGGAGGTTTGATTGTGCCTATGGATTTTGTTGTGCTAGAGATAGGCGATGTGCATGAGAATGGGCGTGATCACACATTATTGCTGTCACGCCCCCATTTCACTTCTCTAAGTAAAATCGAGGGAAACATGACTTAAAGGAGAAATACGGATAATAAACTGAAAGAAAGCGTTTACTTGAATGAGAATCGGGAAACACCTCAGAATAAGTGATTGTAACAACATCTTGAAATATGAAGAACTAACACAAATCTGAAAGACATGGTTCGAAGCCAAAAGAGATAACTAATAAGTTCTTGAATCTAACAAAAGTCTGGCAGCGGAAACTGGATCAATTTCTGGATTTACATGTATGACGACATATAAACCACCGAGAGTAAAACAACAAGAGTTTGACAAAAACCCACCGCTGAGCCTTCCACTTCGACATCACGACTTAACCTGCACATTTATAAATATATGCAGGGCTGAGTACGAAAGTACTCAGTAAACACATGCCGAAATCACATTCGTACTGATATAATTGCAATTGCCGTAATACAGTGCAACATAGGGATTTTGTCACTAAAGAACCTATGTTCACTAAAATTCTTGTGATCTTAAAAGTTCGACAGCGCTGCCTAAGTTCTGGAGTAATCATACATATCTGTAATTCTGTGTGTCGGGAAAGTGGCCACTTTCCGCGAACACTGAACCGGCCAACCCGCTAAGATGACTCACGGTTCTGGTGTACACTAACCTTAAAAGATATAAATCTTTAAAGGTCCGAAATCGATTAATTGCTCAACAGATACGCATCATACCAAAATACAAATATTTTCGACAATGCAATAATTTATAACATTTCAAATTCTAGAGCATTCTAAACGAAAATCATACTTTGGTACAACGCATGCGATTTTATTTGTAAAGAAAGCCTACCTGAATGCTTCCTTTGATAGGATCTGAATTCTTTCTCGTTTAGTATTTCCTTCTTCCGTAACCTTAATCGTAATTAAGAGGAAGATACTCATCGTGAGTATATAATTTACTTTATAAAATGAAATAATATTCTATTATTTCCTTAATTATTTTAATTACTTACTCGACTAATATTCGAGTACTCATAATTTCTATACTATTTCTGTAAGATTTTAAATCAATCTTTGATTTATTAAATCCTTACTTATTTTAGTCCATTAGAAATTCTAGGCTTGGCCCAAAATAATTCTAACACTTCCACTTTCAACATTAATAATCCGAGCCCATAATTTCGGCCCAGCTATTAATTAATTCTAGCCCGTAAGATACACCTGACCCGGCCCATTCAACTTATCCTTAATCTGGCCCATTAAGATTTCTAATGTTGTTCTAATTTAACTCTAACCCTAACACTTAGTAGTCAACCACACCCATTCCATTCATTTATCTCTCTCTTTCTCTGCATATACCTTCTCTCCGCTCTTCTATCGACAGAAGTGGCGTCATCGACGGCGCTTCCTCTTCCGGCGGTGAACTGCCTCAGGTACACCTTAAATCCTTATCTCTCAAAATTCTCCTTCATCCAGCCTCATCTCATCTATCTTTTCTTGATTTCCTTCTTTTTTTTTTTTTTTCTGCATCTCACCCTCCCTAACCTTCTTTCTCTCTGTTTTGTTCTTGTTCTACACATGCAGTTCCTTCTCTTCTTCGACAGACAGCAGTGGATAACTCCCAATGGGGATTCCCTCTGTCGTCTATTTCCTTTTTTCTCGACTCCGCTGCCTACTGTCTCCCTCTGGTAAGTCTCGTTCTCTTTTCTTTATTTCATTTCTCAATTCTCTAGCTCTACATGTGTTAATTTCTTTTTATTAATAAATTCTGCAATTTTAGTCTTCCTTTATTTCTGGCTCTGATCGGAGTAAGAATCGCAGGGTGAGGTCTAGCGACAGTAGAAATTTTGTTATACTGTAGAAGGTAATTCCTTACCTTTTTGTAGATTATACAGTTGGTTTGGTTTAAGAGTGTTTTAAAATCTTAAGTTGCTTTAAAGTTCTAAACTGTTTCTTCTTCTCTGCATGTTGATTAACCCTTGGGTGCTACGAGTTCTTCTTGTGGAGGGGAGTTATGCCGTGTCTTGGGTTGAGCAGCTTTTCTCAAGCTAAGTTCTTAATTTAAACTCTGTTATTACCCCACTTTTCTGTCTAAGATTATGCATTCTGAGATTCTTAGCATTAGTTGGTAGTGTTATTGGTTTAAAGGAAATGAATTCTGAATTGGTTCTAAAATTCTATTTGTTGAGTTTGTATTATGTGTTTTAATAATCTGGAGGGTGTAATTCTGGGATTTCTTAACATATACAGTTCGTTGGGAATTTCTATCTGAAAGTAGAGACATCTAGGTTTGATATCATGCTGTAGATGATTGTATTTATGCCTAAGATGTACTAATATCCTAAGTTCTTTCTATGGCCAAAAGTCTGACTCTGAATTCATAATACAACCTTCTACGTGAAATTCTGGAATTCTATATACATATAGGCAGTTTCTATGTTCTAAATTTTGAAGCCATAACAAAATATAAATGTCTGCATTTCTGTATGAGAGTGTATAGGTTCTAAATTTTTTTAAAGCATAAATCTGATTTGTGAAGTCTAAAACCTAAATTGTGTACATCTGTTTTTCTAGTTTAAAAACAGGGCATCTAGAAAGTTTAAATGCCTTCTTACTCATGTTCTGATATCCTGACCTTAGTATGCTTCTGTTCTAAATAAGACATGGAATGGGTGAATTATATATATATAGGTGTTTGGGAGGGTCTGCATATATATATATTCCCTACGTAGCAGTTTCTGCATATACCATAATTGCTTAAAAGATTAATAGCAGGCTGAAAACATTCTGTAGTTTAGATTTAGTGGTTCTAACAGTTGTGGTTCATGAGTTTAGCATGCTATCTTTGTTCTAAACTAAAGTAACAGAAAGAAGGTACTTACTTCAGATGTCTGATTTGGGGTTTCTTTGGTGTATTTTCTGTGAAAGTAGATAAAGAGAGAATGGTTTTAGTTAAGAACTTGACAACACACTGAAGGTTTGAAACTGTTGTTACCTTACTGGTTCTGAAAATTCTGAGTGGAAAAAGCTTCTTAGTGGATGAAAATTTGAATGGGACAGACCTCTGGATGGTTAGGATTCCTTCGTAAGTTTCTGGTGTGTAGTATGAACTGAGTTCTTGAATTAGAGAAGTGTCTCTATCTAGAGCTTCTAAGTGTATAAGTAGAAAGACTACAGTTGCATTCCCTAAATTTAAACATCCACATTACTCACTCTAGTATTCTATTACACAGCTATAAACTCAAGTGTTATGCTATGTTGCAGGCTTCATTGACTTCTGGGGTAATACTTAAATGTGATATCATATTATATATGGTGCAGGAACTGATTATGAAGGGTGGGAGAAGTGCAGCTCGATCTACTGCCTTGCTGCCTTCCACTTCTTTCTGCCTTCACTTCTTTTGCTTCCTTTCTACTCATAGTTGGTGTATCAGGAGGTGATTCAATGGGTGATGCAAAGCAGTCAACTATCCATAACTTCTTAGGCTAAGAATCTGTTCCTCAGATTTCTTGCTATATCTTTCCTTTTACTTTATAGGTCTAAATGTAAAGACCAAGTCTATGGTAGTACAGTAACTTTGGTCTCCTATCATAACTTCTTTTTCCTTGAAACAATCTGCTCGGCAGATTGATTTCCCTTTTTATTTCTTGTTCTCACCTTAGCAAAATTCTGAATGTATGAAACTTTTATTTTTACTAAGTACACGATAGTTTCATGTGTGAAACTAAATCTCAATTCTGTAATCTATGTACAATAATTAACTTATCTATTGTAAGGGATTAGCATTATTTACATATCTAATTTCATGCAATTAGCCACATCTTTTCTTATAACATATGTTTCATTTCTTAATCTTCTAGTTACACGATTAAGGCATAGGTTTTTATTATTATTATGATTACATTACTATACTAATCTTACAATACACCACTACTAAATTGTAGTAATATAGTCATTAATTAATAATAATCCAAACCATCATCCCTCGTTTGTTTTCACACAACACACAAAAAAATTTGTTAACTCATATACTCCTCTATAGTGTATAATCTACACTACTAATTGTTTAAGCTTCTTCTAGATAATTTAATTATCTCATAGAACTCCAACTATCGATCATGCAACTAAATAATTTATTTAGTTCGTTTTCTATATACACCCCATTGTCTAGATGAGCTTACAAGGTAATTATCATACTCCCTGACTAAAACGTGCACGAAAGAAAAAAAAAAGTTACTGATATCAATTAGCTAATTGATATAAAATACAACAGAAATTTTATTATCGATATTTCTGTTACAATATAATAAAAGAGCATTTTACGGGCCATTACATTCTCCCCTTCTAAATAAAAATTTCGTCCCGAAATTTGTACGTTCTAACTAAAATAGCTCGGGATATTTTTCTTTCATCTTTTCTTCGAGCTCCCAAGTGGCTTCTTCTTGTCCGTGGTGTTTCCATAGTACTTTAACTAACTTGATTGACTTATTTCTAAGTTCTTGCACCTTCTGATCCAATATGGCTTCGGGTCTTTCTTCATAGGTCAGGTCCGGTTGCAAAATCATTTGTTCCTGATAAACAACGTGTTTCTGGTCAAACACGTATTTTCTGAGTTGGGACACGTGGAAAACATTATGAACGTTTCCGAAACTCGGCGGCAGTGCTAGCCTATATGCCACTGGACCTATTCTTTCCAGAATCTCATATGGTCCAATAAAACGGGGTCTCAGTTTTTTTTTCTTTAACACCAAATCTGATCATTCCTTTAGTAGGAGATACCTTTAAGAAAACCTTATCTCCTATTCCAAATTATAGCTCGGTTCTACGAGTGTCAGCATAAGACTTTTGTCTCTTCTGAGCTTCCTTGATTCTTTTATCACATTCATACTCCAGATCGAATCCCGTCGAGCACCTTAACATACTTTGTACTCCGGAACGAATCCCGTCGAGCACCTTAATCGATGAATATAATATCATAACTTAGTGTATCTCTCTAACTGCGAGAAGATATCACTCTAATCATTACTCTATTCCTTTCCAGAACTTTGACTCATAGTTCTGCATCACTAGGTTGCACATCCACTGAAGGATGGCCGTTCTCTGAGGTGGCGGCATAAGCGTAACCTCACTTTCATCATAAGGAACCTCATTCTAAACTTTATTCTAAACTTTATCCCTTCTTCGAAATGGCACACGGTAATATGGAGACAACCCACGTTACCATATACATACCTAATGTTAGCACTCACTATATGTCTTCAGCATATAAAACTACAAAATGTAATCATGGTACCTAGATAGCCATATACCGAATACGTCTTAGTCCCGAAGGTTTAAGGAAATTTATTGTGATAGTTTATCAATCATGTGGGTCCATCATCTCTCATGATAACTTAAGCGAGGGTTGGACAAACTGTTTAGAGATAGACGGCAACCGATTAAATATTAAAAAAAAGGAAGGAATGAACCCAACTGAATTTCAAAGATGCTGAGCTTTAGGGTCCGGAGACCAGAATGACAACTACTGAGATCTTCTTGATCACATGGGGTGATCAGGCCCATCACAATCACTTCTCAGTCATAAAGATACTTAGGTTCGGGGATAATATTTCGATGGTTGTCTTGACTAGAACTCAAGGACCTCCTATGACTTCTTAATTGCATTAAGATCATAGAGTTCAACTAAATGATATAATTGATTACTGAAAGGAATTTAATGACTAGCATTTTTCATGACCAAAACTCATGAATTGAACTGAATAGAATAAACTGAAATTAGCTGAACAGTACTGAACTGAGCTAAGCGGAATTGAACTGAATAGAATGAACTGAACTGGATTGAACTGAATTGAATGAGCTGAGCTAAAACTGAACTTGAAATTGAAACTGGAATTGAACTCTCTTATTCTCTACGTTCTACTGGAACTGAATCTTGCTTATTAAACTGAAACTGAAACTTGCTACTCGTGAACTGAACTCACGCATCGTTCGGATTATAACTCTCTAAGAAATCTAGCAATAATTCAATAGCCGAATCGAATCTTCGTTGAGGTATACTACTGAATGAGGTGACCATGATTGTGTCACTAATCATATAATGTCATTCGTTGCGATCATCTTGGGGTTACTGCTTCCTTGAGTCCTTTATTCTTTGACTATATATTTTCAGCTCTCTTTGGATATACAGTCCTATTTCTGCATATCCTCGGAGTCCCTCTTCTTCTAATGTATTCCGGTTCATTCATCTTACCGAACATCTATGTTTTTCGGGATAATAAATAACCCCTACTAATCCATTGTTCTATGTTCCTTCACACTTGTGATAATGCATCTCAGAGTACATTTGACTAATCTCTCTTGAATTTGGGCGATCCAGTCACAAAATCCATCGCTATGTGTTCCCATTTCCACTCTGGGATCTCCAACGGCTGTAGTTTCCCATAGGGTCTTTGATGTAATGCTTTCACTTGTTAACAAGTTAAACATCTCTCTACGAAAGAGGCTATGTCTCGTTTCATACACCCCCCCCGGTGAGCGGTATAGGGCGTATCGTGTGTTTCGCTCATGATCTCGTCTTTGAGCTTCTCATCGTGCGGAATGCACAATCTTCCTTCAAAGTTGATGGTGTTGCCAGCTTCTTCGCTGTAGTTTGTGACGTCGTTATTTCTCACCTTGAGCCGTATACTCTCCAATTTCTCGTCCAGCCTTTGTGCTTCTAGAACTCGTTCTTTCAGGTCTGGTTCTATCACTAAGGTGGCGAGAACTCCTTCTACAATTTCGAGAGGCTGTAAGACTTCTAAATTCATTTTACTGGACTCTCTTAAAAGGTCTACCTCTTGAGTTAGTAGAAATGCGATCTTTGACGAGCTTTTACGACTTAGAGCATCAACTACGACGCTAGCTTTGCCCGGATGGTAATTAATACCGCAGTCGTAATCTTTTACTAATTCTAACCATCTTCTCTGTCTCATGTTGAGATCCTTCTGCTCGAAGAACTACTTGAGACCTTTATGATCCGTAAAAATTTCACACCGAAATCTGTAAAGGTTGTGCCTCTAAATTTTCAAAGCATGCACTACTGCAACAAATTCCAGATCATGGGTGGGATAGTTAAGCTCGTGTGGTCTGAGTTATCGCGATGCATAGCTATGACTTTTCCTTCTTGTATCAAGACGCAACCTAATCCATTCCTAGATGCATTTGTGTAGACTACATACTCCTTGTTGGGTTCTGGGATTGCCAGTATCGGGGCGGTAGTCAACTTTTCTCTCAAAAGATGAAAACTGGCCTCACATTCTAGAGACCACTTAAACTTAATCCCTTCAGACGACACAATGTGTCCAAGAAACATTACTTCTTTAAGCCAAAATTCACGCTTGCTGAACTTAGCATAGGATTTCTCGTTTCTGAGGGTTTCTAAGGTGATTCTTAGATGTTGCTCATGTTCTTCCTCATTCTTCGAATAAATAAGAACATCATCTATGAAGACCAAGACGAACTTGTCGAGGTAAGGGTGAAACACGCGGTTTATCAGGTCCATGAACACTGCTGGTGCATTGGTTAATCCGAAAGGCATTACTATGAACTCATAATGACCATACCGGGTTCTGAAAGCAGTCTTAGGAACATCTTCCTGTCGGATTTTCAGTTGGTGGTATCCCGATCTTCAAATCTATCTTTGAGAAGACACCTGCTCCCTTAAGTTGATCAAACAAATCGTCAATCATGGGTAAGGGATATCGGTTCTTGAGTGTCAACTTGTTCAAGCCTCTGTAGTCTATGCACATCCTCAGGGTTCCATCTTTCTTCTTGACGAAAAGCACAGGTGCTCCCCAAGGTGATACACTAGGTCTGATGAAACCTAAGTCCAACAGTTCCTGGAGTTGTATCTTGAGTTCTTCTAACTATTTAGGGCCATCCTATAAGGTGCCTTGAATATTGGAGCTGATCCTGGTTCCAGGTATATTGTGAACTCTAATTGCCTATCTGGTGGCAAATCCTGGTAGTTCGTCTGGAATACATCTGGATATTCCCATACAATGGCTACATCTTCCAGCTTCCTTTCTTCGTTTACTTCTTCCTTCACGTAAACTAAGTATGCTGTACATCCTTTCCTTACTAGCTTCGTAGCTTGCAGTGCTGAGATAACTGCCTTCTTCCGGTTCATTGTAATCCCATGGAAGTTTGTGGGTTCTTTTCCTGGGGTTTTGAAAGATATTTGTCTCTCGTTGCAAAGGATCGTGGCATAGTTTTCGGCTAGCCAATCCATTCCTAAGATTATGTCCACGTTGTTCATTGAGATTACACTAAGGTTATTTGCTAAAACCCTAAGTGATCCTAAATTCAAGCTTAGGTTAGAGCAAGAGTGTGTGAGAGTCGTAGTTCCTCCCAAAGGTGAAGAAACTCTCAAAGATATCTCTAACGGTTCTAGTTCCAATCTTAAGTTCTCTACACATGCTTTGGCAATAAACGAGTGGGAAGCTCCAGTATCAAACAGAATAATTACTGGAGTGTTGAGAAGGGTTCCCATACCTGTAAGGTTTCCCTGAATCCCCTCAGGCTGTTTCTGCTTTATTGCGTAGGCCCTAGACTGGTATGGCTGCTTCTGGTGTTGTCGGGGTTGGTAATGTGGTGAAGGTGGTGGTAGCTGCTAAGGTTGTTGATGTCTTAGGGGCTGAGCCTGAATAGCTCTAACTTGTTGATTTGGCGCCGTCTGACTAGACCTTGCGCCCATGCCTCGTTGTCGTGTGGGGCAGTTGTTGGCAAAGTATCCTTTCTATCCACACGCAAAACATCCTTCGCTACTTGCCTTGCATATTCCCTCACGCGTCTTCTTGCATTTGGGGCAGGCAAGGAACTTCTGTGGATAATTCCTCTTCTGGACAGTCGGGATTTTGCTTCCCAAAGTTTTGGGAACGCACTGGCCCTTCCTATGGCTTTTTCACCGCAAGGTCCTTTCTGTTATCCTCCCACTTACGCTTTCCCTTATAGCCTTGAGATTGCGGTTGGGCGGATATCGGTGTCGAAATAGTTATAGATCTATCCACTGGCATTGCAGCTTCAATATCCAGTGCTTGGTTAAGGGATTCGGTGTAGGACAATCCCCCATGGCTTGCCAATGCCATCCTTATCTCGTGCCTAAGCCCAGCACAAAACTTCTCGGCCATTCTCTCATCTGTGTCTACTTGTTCCGGCGCATATCTCGCCATGTCACAGAACGTCCGGTCGTACTCTGTGACAGTCATCTTCCCCTGCTTCAAATTGTAAAATTCTGTCTCCTTCCTCTTGCGGTAGCTCTTAGGAATATACTTGTCATATATCCTAGTCTTGAAATCTTCCCAAGTCAGATTCGCTAGCCGATCAGGAGTCAAAATCTTCCTACGCGCCTCCCACCAGAAATCGGCCGATCCTGTCAGTTGGAGAGTGACACAGGTCATGCGTTCCTAATCTGTACAGCGCAGGAAGTTGAAAATGCGTTCTAAGGCTCGCACCCAAAGTTCTGCCTCTGCAGGATCTCTCATTCCGTTGAAAACGGGTGGGTTTTGCCTTAAAAACAGTTCTTCGATTCTACGCGCCGGCGGTGGAAGAGGTGGGATTGGTTCACGTTCTACTTCAGGTCTTTCCTCAGCCATTCTAGGACCTCTTCCTCTGCCTCCGCCTCTTGGGCGTCCAGCTCTTCTCGGGGGCATTCTACTAAGTAAATTTCCTCATTACTAAGACGTATATATATATATATATCTATTTCTACTAAGTCTAGAACATGGAGAAAATCTTTATTTCTAACATATGTTTCTTTCAGCTTCTAAGGTTTAAAAAAAAAAAATTTCTTTAAGGGATTTACACATTTCTACCACAGATATTGTATATATAGCTACTACTGATAATAGTTCTATTTACTGCAATTACTACTAAAGTTTATATATATATATCAACGTAGGAAATATGCCTCTCTAAGGTCTTCGATACAATCGTACCCAAAAGTCGTACTTATAAAGTACGCGCGAAGATGCTCACCATCCTATGTGGCAACACAAAAGTTCCTAATCACGGCACACGTACTATATATGTACTCCGTGATATCATCCTCGCCATCTACAGAAAGA
The DNA here is from genome assembly GCA_026898415.1 of Leonotis leonurus. Lineage (NCBI taxonomy): Eukaryota > Viridiplantae > Streptophyta > Magnoliopsida > Lamiales > Lamiaceae > Leonotis > Leonotis leonurus. The sequence continues at coordinate 77,174 of JAPKLX010000124.1, forward strand.
AAGGAAAGATTTTCAAGCAGTTTTCATCTAATCTCATTCTACATATATATATATATATAGTCTAGTTGAGTGCTAAAGCACTTTTGATTTTATTCTAAACACTTAAAACTTCACAAGTCTTTTAGCATAGTATACTTTTAGTATAGTATACTTTCTTAGTATAACTTCTAAAGTATTTCTTATCCTTGTGACTTATTAGCTTCGGATACTTCATTCTACTTACTGATTTCTTAATGATTCATTCTTTCTAAATTTTATTGCAGCTAGGAACGATACATTATTGAATCGGACCCTTTTTCTGGATTGGCGTGTAAGAAAGGAAAGGTTGTTTTGCATAGTTCATTCTTTCATTTTCTTTTTGCGTGTGTCCGGGTTGTTTTGCATAGTTTATTTCCTTGTTTTGTTGCTTCTTTTGTTTTCTTTGGTTTTTCTTTTGTAGGTCTAACCCTTACATCTACTCGAGCTTTCACCACCGCCGCATTGCCCTATATCGGGTATTATCTTTCCCTCTCTCTCTTGTTTTTATGTTGCAATGAGGACATTGCTACCTTTATTTCGAGGGGGAGGGGTGTGTATGCTTTATATTGTAGCATGCGGCGTATTATTAGAACTGTGTAGTTGTGCATACATGTTTGTCCAATTGCATGTTGGAGCTTGATATGATTAGTGCTTGATTTTGACGAGGACTTGTTAATTATGTTTGATGACATGAATTGTCGTTGAGAGTCATCGATTGGGTTGAGTGTTGTATTTTGATCATAACTGTTGTGGGTCACTCTTTGTGTGATGAATTTATGTGATAGCTCGTAGCGTTGTGAATTTGGTTAAAATTTCTTGTTGGCTAGACTTGTTTATTAATTGTTGTGTTTGTGAGATTGAGTTGGGAGGCTTCTGCTCCTCTGGAAACCATGAGCATGGGAAACCACACGAGAACACTTTAGATGACCTCTAAATGTTTTTGTCTCGTGACTTTTGGCCATATAACCCACTCTTTCGATATTTGGCTCGAATGGCCTTAATAATTATATTTGAGTCGCTTGAAATATTTGAATAGTTGATAAGAACTCTACCCCTCTTCCTCTTTGAAATCGAAGAAAATTTTGAATTCGAGGAATGGATATGGGAAACCACACTAGGATACTTGGTTTATCCGAAGATCACACCTAGTGACCAATGTTCTATATATCACTGAAAATTCCTTGCAATTTGGCTCTTAATTGATTGTGATTAAAAATCCAAAGTCTAGCTTGTGAGTGATTGAAAAGCCAAATTTACATGCGTTATTGAGTTTGATCATATTGAGTTGCACCTTTGAGGGAAACACATAATATTGATTAAGTTATAATCTTACGATTCTTTTTGATTGCTCGTAATGTATATGATTGTCATTGCATGATTCTACTCGTCGCTTGTTTTGAAATCTCCGTATTATGTCGAGTTTAGACTTGCTTGAGGACAAGCAAGGTATTGTGTGTGGGAGGTTGTTTTATATATTTTTGGTCTCGTTTCTAATACGCTTTTGGTCTTCAAATGCTTAGTTTATTGTTCGAGTTGATGCTCTGGTTTTCCTTATGCTACATTGTAGGTGAGAATCAACAAAAATGATTTCCAAAAGTTCGATAAAGGAAACAAGACCAAAAGACGAAGAAAAAGGGTAAAAATGTGCACTAGAGCCGAAGATGGACCTAGCGAGCGCTAGGACCTCAGCGCTCGCTAGGGTGGAACACGGAAGCGGGCAGAACAAGAGCCCAGCAACCGCTAGCCCCCAGCGGTCGCTGGCCCTGCGCACTCTCCATGGGCAGAACTTGGGGCTTGCGAACGCTACCCCCCAAGCGCCCGCTAGCCCTTGAAAAGAAGAGAAGACAGAATAGTGAGGTAGCGAGCGCTCGCTACCCCACTGTAGCGTTGCTCCACCCAGCGAGCCAAGGTAGCACTCGCTGGCCCCTAGCGAGCGCTACCCTAGCGCGTGCCTTCCCCTATTTAAAACGCCCAGCGTGATTTTTCTAATACACTACTTCCTTCACGTTTTGTACTTCTAGTCTAGGTTTTAGACCACGAGAGAAAACACCTTTAATCTAGTTTCTATTTCATAGTTCGTTCTTCAAATTCGTTGTGGATTCGTTCATGATTCAAACTCAGAGTATTTTAATGCATTGTTTACTTTTTCAATCCGTGAGTTCTTTTACCGCTTTATTTACTACTTTATAAATTATTTTCTTTCCGTCCTTTTCTTGATTAATTTCAAATCCATTAATACAAATCTTTCAATTATGTTAATTAATCAATTCAAGACATGTTTAAATTCAGCTTCCTTAATTCCTCGTTCTTAGATTTAGGATTTAATTACTTTATTAATTTTTGCCTAGGTAATTCGTATTTTAAATTCTTTATTTTCATTCGCCTAGATAGATTAATTAGATTAGTTAAAACATCAAAATCCTTCTTTTATTTGCTTTCTGTTCTGCAACATAGATAAAGCCCTGCTTAGCCTTCCTTGAGAATACGACTTAGGATCAACTTACTTATCTATAACGAACTCGTACTCTTGCGAGCAATTTTATATAATAAATTGTAAGTATATTGGCTGGAAAAATTCCTCGTGCCCGATACTGAATCCCTTTATCGGACAGTGGGTCTGGTCTAAACAACGCCACGTACTACAGTTTAAAATTAAGTTGGAACAATAATAGGACATATAAAATATTCCTACATAACATAAAAGTTTGTTGAATACAATATAATCAAATATAAATATTTTTAATTTTGATTTATATAAAATAAAATTTAAAATTTGAAAATACTAAAGATAGTAATCGATGTTGGTGAGTTCAGAAGCAACATAGAGGGAACAATATACTTTTGGTGAATAAGGTTGAGAGAAATGTGAATGAAATCTTTATCGGAGGCGGCAAGTTAGGGCAGCAGAAAATTCAAGTATAGAATTGAGACACATTTACTAGGTACATTTTGACTCGATTGAAATGCAAATGAACCCTAAATCCAAAATCTCTAATGCATAAAACAATGTTGTTTTTATTAAGTAAAAAAATTTATGTTGTTTTATTAAGTTCAAACTATATTGTTTTAGTAGTGTTGTCAGCTAGGATGACATATTTGGTCCATGAAAACACTTCTAACATAAATTAGGCCGATATATTTACTTACAACAAATTGTTAGTTGGTGTATTATGATATGAATTTTTATATCACGTGCAATACCTGAAAAATTAGTTAATTGATGTCTTCAAAGATAATTAGTTGTCAGTCAGCATGACATATTCGGGTTCACACAAGCTATTTTTGACTTAAATTGACCTGAAATATTTAATTACAACAAATTGTTAGTTTGTGTAGTGCGAGTCAGATTTTTTAAATCATGTACAATATTAGAAAAATTGGTTAGTTAGTGTATTTATATGCAATTATCCTTATTATATAATTATGAAAAATAATTGAATTAATGTAGATTTACATTAATTTAATATTCTATTTATTTGATATGAAATAAGATTTTTTTTATACTTTAAAATTTCAAAAACAAAAATGAATTATCTATATTTAAATTCAATTTATAATTTTGAAGAGTGATTTTTTTTTGTAGTATTATATTTATAACTAGAGTAACCAAATTAAGCCAAAAAGTTCATAGTTTTATATATTGTTCAAGCTATCATTTTTTAAGTTGTTTAGTGATAAGATAATCCAAGGTCTTCAAGGTTTCACATAATCATGGTGCACATATTAAAATATACAATTGATGATTGTCTTCTAGACTCATGAGATGTATTCACCTCTAAAACCAATGATGAATCACAACTCATAACAAGATGATTAAAGAGAAATGTCAGCTTCACTACAAAATTCACGAAATCAGTGACGAAAATTTATGTTGTTATTTATGGATATTCCGTCGTTAATCATAAATAATGACGGATAATGTATATCTTAGAATTGATGGTCGCTAAATCAGATTAATGACAGATTTTTGTTTCCGTTGTTAATCAGTGACGGATTAACGACGTCATATTCCGCTGTTAAATCAACAATGGACTGAAATCCGTCGTTAATCAGCGACTGATCAGCAACGGAAAAATCCGTCGCTGATTAACGACGGATTTCAGTCCATTGTTAATCCGTCGCTATCTTTGCAAAAAAATCATTTTTTTTTTTACTTTTTGCATATCCAAACCTGTTATTAAAAAAAAACATATGCCAACAACATACTCCAATCCAGCTAACAACAAACATATGACATATTGCATAAATACAATATTCCAATCCATAAGAACAAACATATGACATATTCCATAAATAGTACTAACATGTTCAACTAACTACATTCATATACACAATAATAGATATATAATACTAATGTGTTAAATAATCCGTCCACCAAATTGGTTTACAATTTGACCGGGCACGAGTTTTATTAAGTTGTTTTGACTTTAGCAATGATGTGTAGTTAGTGGAGTTTGAGTCCAACATTAAATATTGTTTAAAATTAAGTTGTGTGTAGTGAGTAGTGGGTTCCACTTGCTATAAATAGAAAGTTTCAAATGTAAACCATTTTGATGGACATCCCAACAAAATGGCAAAATATAAACCATTTTGGTAGACGGAGGGAGTAACATAAGTGTAAAAACATAGTAATAAAAAGTAGCGAATAAAATGAGTGAACGGAAAAGTATATTCTGGATACATAGATATTAGAATACCCACAGTAATAAAATCCAAATATAATATGTGTAATTACAATACTTGACTCAAAATTGAATATTTTTAGTCGTTTATCTAGGTAATTCTACTTATCAATAGCTAGATATACACAAAAATCTATAGATTACTCTATGCACAGTAAATATTCGATAATCAAAAACCAAAATAGAAACAAACAACAATGAGATCGTAAGAAATTACCTACTGTCTATGCACCAATATAAGTGGTTTGAGCGGCGATTTATGGACTGATTACAGGAAGGATACGAAATGGGAGGAAATCAACTGTATTAATAATATAAAAAATGAAGGAGGCAGTAGATGAGACTTAAGAGGGAGAAAGAGAAAGAGATAGAACAAACCTGGAGGTGGTCGCCGGAGGTGTTCGTTGGATTGGGGATGCCGGAGGTGAGGTGGTCGCTTACTTAGGGTTTTCAGAATTGGGGGAAATGATGGGGGGTTGGGAGTTGCCTGACTAAATAAAGAATTAACAACGGATCTATGACAACCAGATCCGTTGTTGTTTAAAAAATTATTTTTAAATTCAGAATAATTGAAATCAACAACGTAACTTTGATCCGTCGTTGTCTAACGACGGATCTACAACGAAAATATTCATCGTTAGATTAAAAAATAAATTTAAATAAAAAAAATCTAAATCAACGACGGATTGTCCGTCTTTGACGCCGCATTCAGGTAACGTTGTTAATCCGTTGTTATATAACGACAGATAGAGCATTTGTTGTTAAATTCATCATTAAATAGGCGGTTTTTTTGTAGTGCTTGGACTATTAATATTCATCTTACATTTAGAATAAGTCTATTTAATAAAAAAAAAAGTCATGGTCCCAATTTGAGACTATAATTATAAATAAATCTCACATTTATTGTAATTCATACATTTTCATTTAGGAATAAAAAATAATATTAAATACTAAAACTATATAAATAAATTTAAGATTGTTTAAAAATATTGTTTACTTGAATCTAGAACTATCAAAACTGTTAAAATAGGCTCGGTTTGACCCGTCCGTCCGAGATATTTGGAGTTTTGAGGCTCAATAAACCTAAAACGCTTTCTCTAAAAGAAAATCTCAAACCTATCAGGCTTCAGGATTAAAATACCCTCCCATTATAACAATATTTCTATTATTTAAATTTATTTTTTAATCAAAATATTTTTATAAGTTTTAGAATATCTTCTTCCTTCTAGAGGAATTACTCCTTTATAATAGGTCCATCCATAATAGTCATATTCATTTTACTAAGTTATTCAATAATTCCTTTTAGCTATCCCTTTATTATAGCTAATCTTAGTATTTGTGTTTTTCTTATGGATCGTCATTTCAAATTTCGATCCCGTTGGATTTCTCATGTCAATGTATGGATCAAATAATAAATATTCTTTTCTAGGTGGATTAAGGGTTGCTGCTTAATCAATTAGTTATAAAATACCATTAACACTTGTGTTTTAGCAATATCTCTATTTGTGATTCAATGAGACATAAAAATTATCCCATTCCTCTATCTTTCAGTCATAAAAATTAAGATATTTTATTTACAATCTTTCTATCTAGAAGTAAAATATAATTATTCTATAAAGATTTATTAAAATAATAATTATTTTTTTATTAATTCAGGTTTTATCGTAACTTATAATAGTGGGTAAATATTCTTTTGACCTAAATGTGTGGACAGTTCGAATTTATCACCTTAAAGCATCTGCAGCGCAAGAAACTCCCGAGGTCGCGGGTAGCTTCGGTCAGAGCAGGCGCGGGAGGCCAATGGGCGAGGCCCCCGCTGCGGATCACGGCCTCCGAAGCTCGGCCTCTGTTGGCCCCCGCTTCTTTTCAACCATCTTTCTTCAAACATTTTTCTTACAAGTTAGCAAAAAAAATATGGATGAACAATTCAATAGGTTTCTATACCGAAGTCGGAGCCAAGGTGCAAGCTCCGATAATTCATCGTCCGGAGTTGGGAAATTTTCAAGCCAAAATTCTCCTTTCTCTCCTCCCAATAAATTCTCACCATCTCAATTCAACCCTCTTTTTTATTCTACTCCTTATCCCGACCAAATTTATTCCGGCCAACAATTTTCATTTTCTCCATATTCTCCCAAATTCGCTTCCCAAGCATCTCTTACATTTTCAACCGCTTCATCCGCCCAACATTCCGAGGGAGCCGGAGGACTGGATGAAATCAACTTGAATGATTCTTTCGACGATGCTTCAGACGAGACCATTGCTCTCACTCTAAGAAAGGGTCCCGTTCGTACAAAAGTCGTCGTTGCCTACACCGAGGCGGATGGCATCGTCCTTTGCCGCACTTGACTCGACACAAACCAAGACCCCATCGTCGGCAACAATAAAAAAATTGAGGCCTATTGGAAATACAGAACTCTCACCTAGCGAGCTCTAGGGGGTAGCGCTCGCTGGGTGTGTGGATCAGAACTCCCACCTAGCGGTCGCTAGGTGGGTAGCACTCGCTGGGCCTGCGGGAACTCCTTTATGACTTGGTCAATTCTTGTTGCTATATTTGTGGGAATCAGTTTTGGGCGTGGATTTCCTTCTCCATATAAATATACTCCATCCTATAACCCATGACACGATATATTAATTGCTCTCATTCATTCTACGCTTCTTCTCCCACAGAAAACAATAACACTATTATTGATTCTTCAACCCCATCCAGATTTCATCTCCAACCCGAAATTCGTAAGGGCACTGCGAACGTCGGGACCGTGTTAACCCTTGAGAGTTTTGTCAGCATTGGAACCGTGCACCTTGGGTTCGCCGGGAATAACTTTTAGGGCAGTGGTTCTACCACGTCACGGTTAATTAATTGTTTTTCGTGTTACTCCTATTTTTGACGGTTCGAGCTCCAGCTTCAACAATCTAAAAGTTATTATGGTGATTCGATCTCTTCCTGATCTTTCAAATCTTGAGCCGTTGAATGGTGTCAACTACAAGCGCTGGATTACGTGCTATTTAATGATCCCCCTACTCCTCCTACGAAAGTCGTCGTCGCGGTGACGGCCGATCCGAACGGAGATAAGGCGTCTACACCTCCTTCAACTCCTGCAGTAGATGGACGAGAGAAGTACGATAAAGATAACAAGACTGTTCGCAGACATCTCCTAAATCATATGTCTAACAGTCTGTTCGACCTGTTCGTGGATCGACGTTTGGCGAAGGAAATTTGGGAAGCCCTGGAGAAAAAGTACGGAGGAGACGATGCAGGCCTCAAGAATTACGTGGTTGGAAAGTGGCTGCAATTCCAAATGGTGGATGATAAAGGGATCGTGGAGCAGCTCCACGAGTATGAAAATCTGACTGCTGCTGTGCTGAACGAAGGAATGAAGATGTGTGAGATCTTGCAGGTGAATGTGTTGCTCGAGAAATTCCCTCCATCTTGGGCTGAATTTCGAAACACATTGAAGCACAAGAAGCGAGACTTCACCCTACAAGAACTAATCAGTCATATGCGTACCGAGGAGGCGAATCGAATAAAGGATAAGTCTTCAAACCTATTTTTATCCTCAAAGGCTAACCTTGTGGAATCTTCCACTGGTGCAGGTATTACAGGCACTACGTTGAAGCAACCTTCGCGTGCTGATAAGAAGCAGAGATTTAAAGCCGGAAAGAAGATATCAAAACCCAAGTTTACTTGCTTCACCTGCGGAGCTCCTGAGCACAAATCCTACCAATGCAACCAACACAAGGCATCCGGTACACGAAATGCTCCTACGAGATCCCTAGTCAAGCCAGCGAATCAGGCGAGCCTTGTAGAAACTGACGACGTCATCGCAGCCGTTGTAGTGGCCTACTTGGTGGAAAACAAGAAGGATTGGATCTTAGATACTGGTTCCTCGAGACACTTCTGCAGTGACAAGAAGCTGTTCTATGATTTCAAGGACGCCGCCGAGGGAGAACAAGTATACATGGGGAACTACAGCGTTGCGAGCGTAATGGGGAAAGGAAAAGTGTCTCTCAAGCTCACCTCTGGAAAAACTCTGTGTTTAAATAATGTGTTTTTTGTTCCTAGCATGCGTAGGAATTTAGTCTATGGTTCTTTGTTGATTAAAGCAGGTCTGAAACTTGTTTTTGGGTCTGATAGAGTAGTCTTGACTAAGAGTGGTGAATTTGTTGGAAAAGGTTATCTGAGTGATGGTCTTTTTGTACTCAATGTTGATTATGAAGTCATGAATGAAAATGGATCTTCTTCTGCTTACTTGATTGATTCGTTGGATGTATGACATACTATACTTGGACATATAAATTATGCATCTATCAAGAAGCTACGTGCTATGGATTTAATCCCTGCAATGAATCAAACTGATCATGCTAAATGCGAAATTTGTGTTGAAGCTAAATTTGCTAAGAAATTATTTAAGAACGTGGAACATAGATCATCTGAAATTCTGGGTTTAGTTCACACTGACTTAGCAGAATTTAGAAGCACAATTAGTAGAGGAGGGAAGATGTATTACATATCATTTGTTGATGACTGTTCTAGATACACTCGGCTATATCTCTTACGATCTAAAGATGAAGCCACTACTATGTTTCTTAAATATAAGGCTGAGGTAGAGAATTAGTTGAATAGGAAGATTAAGAGACTTAGATCTGACAGAGGTGGAGAATATAGAACACTGTTTCTACAGGATTTTTGTGAAAAGAATGGAATAATACATGAATTTACTGCTCCTTATTCCCCTGAACAGAATGGTATTGCTGAAAGGAAAAATAGAACACTTAAGAACATGATTAATGCTATGTTGCTTAGTTCTGGATTGCTTTGTAGTATGTGGGGGGAAGCTGTATTATCTGCTTGCTATATTCTAAACCGAGTGCCTCATAAGAAACTTGATAAAACTCCCTATGAACTGTGGAAAGGCTTTAAGCCAAATCTGAATTACTTGAAAGTGTGGGGGTGTCTTGCTAAGGTGAGATTGAATGATCCTAAACGTGTGAATATAGGTTCGAAGACCTTTGATTGTGTTTTCATGGGCTATGCTCAGAACTCTGCTGCTTATCGATTCTTATGCTTAAGTGATCAATCTGTTTGTGAATCTCGTGATGCTGAATTCTTTGAACATATATTTCCTTGGAAGACTAACGTTTCTCGTGAGAATGTGTGTAGTTCTTCGCAGCCAGCTCGTGATGATGTTAGCAAGCCCCCGGGTCAGGAATCCGAGGAAGTCTTCGAACCAAGAAGAAGCAAAAGACGAAGGATAGAAACTTTGTTCGGTAACGATTTTATTACCACATTTGTGGCTGAATATCCTGATTTGATTGATGATTATATTATATTTGCTTTCTTTATTAATGAGGATCCTGCTACTTACTCTGCTGCTATGTCTAGTATAGATGCTCCGTTTTGGAGAGAAGCTGTGCAAAGTGAATTAGAGTCTATAACTAGTAATCATACGTGGGAACTTGTGGATTTGCCTGTGAATACTAAACCTATCAAATCGAAATGGATCTTTAAAAAAAATTGAAACCTGATGGGTCGATTGATAGGTATAAGGCTAGACTTGTAGTAGTCAGATACTCTCAGAAAAAGGATGTTGACTTCTTTAATACTTATTCCCCTATTGCTCGTATTTTCACTATTAGAACACTCGTTGCCTTAGCTGCTATTCATAAATTGATAGTGCATCAGATGGATGTTAAAACAGCCTTTCTAAACGGTGATCTTAATGAGGAAATCTATATAGAACAACCCGAGGGGTGTGTAGTGCAAGGTAAAGAAGATAAAGTTTGTAAATTGAAAAGGTCTTTATATGGTCTTAAACAAGCTCTTGTTCAATGGTATGAAAAGTTTCACGACACTATCTTATTAAATGGATTTGTAGTAAATGGATCAGAATCTTGTCTTTATTCTAAATCTTGTGGATCTGAATATGTGTTGATCTGTTTATATGTGGATGACATGCTAATTTTTGGTACATGTCTTGATGTTGTGTTGGAAACGAAAGCATATCTATCTTCTGTTTTCGATATGAAGGACTTGGGTGAAACTGATGTTATACTAGGAATTAAATTGATTAAATTTGCGGATGGTTATGTTCTTAGTCAGTCTCATTATGTGGAAAAAGTTCTTAAACGTTTTGATTGTGATAACTTGGTTCCTGCGAAAACTCCATTTGATCCTAGCATGCAATTGAAAAAGAACCTTGGTAGTCCTGTTAATCAAGAACAATATGCTAGAATACTAGGGAGTGTGATGTATTTGATGAACTGTACTAGGCCTGATATTTCTTATGCGGTGAGTCGTTTGAGTAGATATAATCATAATCCTAGTAGTCACCATTGGGCTGCACTTTATCGTTTGTTGAGATATCTGAAAGGTACAATTAATTACTGTTTTCATTACTCTAACTTTCCTGATGTGTTAGAAGGTTATTGTGATGCTAACTGGGTTTCAGATAGCGACGAGGTAATCTCCACGAGTGGATATGTCTTCACTCTTGGAGGTGGTGCAGTTTCCTGGAAATCGGGAAAACAGATGTGCATTGCAGGTTCTACGATGGAGTCTGAGTTCATAGCTTTGGAGCTGTCGAGTCACGAAGCTGAGTGGCTTCGAGAGTTGTTGGCCGGCGTGCTAGTGGGTAAGAGGTCCTTAGCACCTATTTCTTTACATTGTGACTCACAAGCTGCCATCTCTATTGCTAAAAATAGTGTCTACAATGGGAAGAGGAGACACATCCGGTTGAGACATGTAGTGGTGAGGGAGAAGTTGAGTGGAGGGGTGATTTCTCTCGACTTTGTGAAGTCGGAGAGAAATCTGGCGGACCCGTTCACTAAGGTTCTCATCAAGAGACAAATTGATGAGCTCTCTGCCGGAATTGGAATGAAGTCATTTAAATGAAGGAGGGCCTATATGGTGGATACCTAGAGGTCAAATGAAGCCGTGTAAGTTTTACTTTATTTAATTGACATGTATGTATACTGATTTGCGAATCTATACATGGAAATAAATCAAACCTGCGGGTGTATGATTTGTGGTTTTTTTTGAACATAGAAGTTTCATGCCTGACGAGGCAAATTCACTGCGGTGAATTATATGATTGTACTATGTTTGTGATGGTTGAGCATTGGTGGCTCTTAATGATTTCTTGTGATTATCTCTGCGTGAGATCTTCGGTATGTTGTTTGAGTACAACATATTTAGTGTGTTGGCGATTACACTATCATAGAAATCACCTAGTGTGTGTGAAGGGTGGCTCCCTTTTATGAAGTTGCGATTTCTAGAGCACACATGACGATCGAGGGTGATTATTGAGCCAAACTTGTTTATCACGGAGACGAATTTCCACATGAATGATGCGTGTTATGGGGGTTAATGTGCGAGCTCATAAAGTTCAAAGTTTCTGACTACTTTGTGAGTGTTGTGTGTTCTCCTACATCACTAATGTGCAAGTTCAAGGTTTCTGACTACTTGTATTTAAGCGTCAATATTCCTCTAATTTTCTTTTCCTTGTTATGTTTTCCATTTGTGGGGGATTGTTGGAAATGGAAATCATAAAATACACATGATCACGCTTAATGCAGAAAAGGGAGGTAGCGAGCGCTAGGGGGGTAGCGCTCGCTAGGTAGAATTTCTGTCCTGATACAGAAATCACATCTAGCGGTCGCTAGGGGGTAGCGACCGCTAGGCTTGCTCACGCCAAGAAATACAGAACTCTCACCTAGCGAGCTCTAGGGGGTAGCGCTCGCTGGGTGTGTGGATCAGAACTCCCACCTAGCGGTCGCTAGGTGGGTAGCACTCGCTGGGCCTGCGGGAACTCCTTTATGACTTGGTCAACTCTTGTTGCTATATTTGTGGGAATCAGTTTTGGGCGTGGATTTCCTTCTCCATATAAATATACTCCATCCTATAACCCATGACACGATATATTAATTGCTCTCATTCATTCTACGCTTCTTCTCCCACAGAAAACAATAACACTATTATTGATTCTTCAACCCCATCCGGATTTCGTCTCCAACCCGAAATTCGTAAGGGCATTGCGAACGTCGGGACCGTGTTAACCCTTGAGAGTTTTGTCGGCATTGGAACCGTGCACCTTGGGTTCGCCGGGAATAACTTTTAGGGCAGTGGTTCTACCACGTCACGGTTAATTAATTATTTTTCGTGTTACTCCTGTTTTTGATGGTCGAGCTCCGGTTTCAACAGCGAGGTGTTAGATTATTTGAAGACAAGTTCCAACGCAATTACAACATTGGCGGCGGACGCAACAAGGCTTTGCTTATCACAAGATTTTGTTGAAGGATATGTTGAGAATGACCCCCGAGCAACTCGAGCTACACAACACGATGTGTGCTCAAATTAGAAATAGGTTTGATTTCTAATTTAGTTGTTTTTTAATTATTGTAATTTTCAATTATAATGTTGTATTTTAATTTCTAAGTTAGGATTTTATTTTTGTCTTGTAATTTCTATTTCTAAGTTAGAATTTTAAATTATTATAATTTCAATTGCTAAGTTAGAATTTTAATTATGTATTGTAATTTCAATTTGAATGTTGTTTTGTAATTATTGTAATTTTTATTTTTATTTTTAATTAATGTATTTAAATTAAATAAAACATATTAAAATAAAAAATAATATTTAATTACATATTTATTAATTTAAGTGTGTAATTTAAATTAATAAATTTAATACATAATAAATATCTAAATTAAAAAATACATATATCATATAAAAAACAAATCAAGGAGTGAGCTCCAAAGTGAGAGTCTCTCACTGCTACCAACATAACCTTTTTAAAATTCGTAGACCCCACACAAAAAAATTCTATTTATTTACGGAAATGCCACCGACTCCATTTTTGAGAGCCCCTATTGGAGATGCTCTTAGACCATATTTATCAGCAACCATTTCCCCAACCCAACCATCCCACCTTTATATTATTATATTCACTTCTCTCTCTTCTAAAAATTTATTATTCATCTAACCCACCCACCTTCATTTTTATAGGTTTATCAATGACCACAATCCCAACCCAACCTTCTCATCTTTATATTATTAAATTAATTTTCTATATATTATTATTTAATTAACTTTTTTTAATTAATTAATATTAAGAATAAATAATTTAAATTTTTAAAAAAAACTACAAACTAATATCAAATTGAGGATTCTCAAATAAACATAGAAAGTACAATAACTAAAACACGAAAATCAAAATAAACAACTGATCACTGAACAATTATACGAAAATTACACATTTAATCATCATCACCAAATTTTTGCCATATGTGCTCGATCAGATCGTTTTGAAGACTGTTGTGAGCTTCTCTATCACGGAGTTGTGTCCTATTCGTCATATATTTCTTTAAACTTGCAATCCTTTTTGTAGAAAATACAAAAATATCATCTTCAATGTCTTCTACTTCACTTTGTCCTGCAGTTTGAGTAGCTCGTCGATCTTCCATAAATTCTGTGGGATCACAATAGTTTAGGTAAGTGTTTCTTTCATCCTCCACTATCATATTGTGCATGATAATGCAAGCAAGCATTATTTTTGCCATCATATCACGATCCCATAAAAGGCACGGACGTTTGATAAAAGAGAAACGAGCTTGTAGAATGCCAAATGCTCTCTCAACATCTTTTTGGGCAGCCTCTTGATGTTGAGCAAATAATTTGTGTTCTGAATTTGCGGTTCAATAATAGATTTGACAAATGTTGCCCATGAAGGATATATGCCATCGGTGAGATAATATCCCATATTCTTTTCCTGACCATTCACAACATAACTAACCTTTGGAGCTCGGCCTTGTAAAACATCATTAAAAATAGAAGAGTGATGAAGTACATTAATATCATTTCTCGAACCTGGAGTTCCGAAAAATGCATGCCATATCCATAAGTTCTGCGAAGCAACTGCTTCCAAGATGATCGTTGGCTTACCCTTTCTTCCTCCATATTGCCCTGCCCATGCTTTAGGGCAATTTTTCCATTCCCAATGCATACAATCAATACTCTCGAGCATCCCTAGAAAACCATGCTCTTCACCAACATGCAATATATATGCCATGTCTTCTTCAGTTGGCTTTCTGAGGTATTCATCACCAAAGTTGGAAATGACACCCTCAACAAATTTGGTAAGTGATTTCCTTATTGTAGCTGCACTCATCCGAAGGTATTCATCATGCAAATCAGCTGCAGTTCCATAGGCCAACACATGTGACAAACACATCAATTAGAATCACAAAAAGTGAAAATTACATAAATTGAAATTACAATAATTAAATCACAAAAACAAACAAGAACTAGCAAATAAAAATACAATTTTCTAAGGAAATAATTCTGCCATTAGACGATGATTTAGCGCTTCTTCATCCGGAGATAAGTTACTCTTTCCTATCAAGGTATTGAGCATAGTTGATTTCATCCTCAAATCTCCTAATTTGGTCATTGCATCAACTTCTTTTTCACGTGTGATCCTCATTGCTCGCAGTTCTGAAGTGAACTCATCGGAAAAACCATAAGATTGTGATATTGTACCTTTCCCTTTTCTTTTTGCCTTAACTTTAACCTTATCTCTACCAATTGGACGACGGATTGTTGCTGCATCACTGAGAGGAGTTTCTGGAGTGGAGTCAGTTGGATCATCTCCATCAGTTCTTGATTTTTTTGAGCTGCCACCATCTTCTTCAATGTTATCTTCATCTTCCATACGAGACCGAGTACGATCTTCACTCAAAACCATCTCCCAATTGGGATGACGACACATCACTTTATCAAAAATATCTTTATGCATAAATTTAGACCTCCCATAAAATGTTTGTGCACGATCTTCAATATCATCATTTGACCAACCGCTCTTTTGCATGCGATAAGCTTCCTTGTAGCATCCAATCCACTTTGTTACATTTTGATTAAGCCTCTTATAACGAGCTCTTAGAGACTCCGCAGTTCTTATGTCGAACTTCGGTATTTTTTTTTTCTCTTCCGCACCTTTTGTACAGCTCCCAAATGCTATTCCAAAACGTGAGGCTCTTTTGATCGGTTCCAATAGCTGGATTCTCACTAATGATATACCATGAAGACATAAGCATAATGTCTTCTTCACTTGTCCAGGCTTTTGGAGTGTTTGAAGTGTTTGTTTGTGGAAGTTGAGAATTTTGAAAAAAATTTGGAGAGATATTTGCAGTGGGTTGGTGATCTTCGAAGATAGGAGATTGAGTGGAATTTTGTGGAAATTGTGAATTCAAACCAGTATTGAAATTTTGGAATTCTTCAGAGTTTTGGATATTG
Organism: Leonotis leonurus; assembly: GCA_026898415.1. Taxonomy (NCBI): domain Eukaryota; kingdom Viridiplantae; phylum Streptophyta; class Magnoliopsida; order Lamiales; family Lamiaceae; genus Leonotis; species Leonotis leonurus. Next base: position 93,161 of record JAPKLX010000124.1, read on the forward strand.
TCAAGGTTAGGATAATAACCTTGAGAGGAGATGAAATCTTAGTAATTTGAGTAGGGATTATTGGGATCCATTGAAAAGATTAACACAAAAATAGATATGAGATGTTAATGAAAGGAGAATAAGAAATGATTTCTAAATTGTGAATACTTATGCCAAAATTGGTCTCTATTTATAGAGGGGGAAATAATAAGAATTTTGATATAATTTATATATTTTTTAAATATATTATACAAAAGTTAAATTGATTTTATGATAATATTATGATAAAATATACAAGAACCAATCACACAATGACACGTGTAATATAGATAGAATAAAAAAAAAAGGGTAAAATAGTGGTGGGAGAAGGTCTGTGGACGCCTTCTCTCCCACCCACTATAGCCACCACTTTGTATTTTATTTTATTTTTTTAATTCTAAAAATGGTCGGCTGGCCCACAGTGGGCGCCGTTATTATATTGGAAAGAGATTAAGGGATATCTCAGGACTTGATGCTATTTTATAAATTTTGGATTATTGCAGGGATTTGAATTCAACACAACAAAGTATTATATAGTTATTCTACAATATATTAATACAATATTAACGATCACTAGATTAAAACATCAACAAAAGTAAATGTCCCTTTATATATAGGTCTCATCATTAAACAGATAATTATACAAATTATGGTGGCGGTCATTGGGTCAACGGTATAACGTGCTTGTGTACATCACCTCGCCTAACATTGTAGCTTATTTTCTTACCAAACTGATTTAAATATAATTTTTAATTGAATTTGGACATTCTACTTGTTTCATTTTCAGGCATGGCCTTATTTCTTTATTTAATTTAAAATGGTGATGAATCAAGGTTTTTGAAGGAGACAGGACTACCACAAGACGCGCACGTGATTACAGGTGTCCATGAATGTTTACTATTTCATTGACCATTTCAACAAAGACTACCTATTAATTTAGGTTACCCAGGTTACCCACATTCCGCGTTTAGCTTTTTGACTTTTATTTGTCCTATCAACTTGTTTCATAATCATGATATTTTAAAACTAAATAAAATCAACTAGAAATCTGGATTCTTTGCTCGTCTGCCAGTTTCGTTGATTGGGCTAGCTCGTCTAGAAAGAAATATTCTGATAACAGTTCAGTTATTCTTTATCCTTTTTTATTAATAGCTCTTCAAAATTGAAAATATTCAGTTTTCTCAATTGATAATAGATATGCAGTTATTACATTCACAAAAATAATGTGATTGGTCACATGCTTTTGGTTAATATACAACGACAGAACATGACAAACTCATCAGCTAGCTTCAGGGAGTAACTTCAGATGTAAACTTGTTGTTTTGAAGTTGGGACACATCCCAAGTTTAACAATGGATTGGGATAGGATAACTGGAGCTATGTGCAAATTAATAAAAATTTGGGCTTTTTCTCATTATTTTTAGTTCTATAACAAGGCAACAATAAAAGGTTATGCTCACACAAAAGATTTTCTATTTGCAAGTGTTGAAATAAAATTGCTAACCCCCACCATCAATTTTTAACAAAATATCACACTCAATCCGCACAAGAGCAAGCCCATTTATTTATGCAGAAGTAGACGTTTCATACTTTTAAATAAATAACATTTCATATTCTGTTGCTTTTATATTCTTAACGAAATAAGCGTTTCATATTATTTACTTTGATAGAGGGTTTTTTTAGCAAAATAAAAATCGGCCCTTATTAAAATGAAATCGAATTGGATCCACTTTCAAGCTCAATACTGTTGAAAATAAAGTCAAACCTTTTTTGAGCTAAAATATATGTAAAAATTAATTAATTATACAAAAATGTCATCACATCACATGATCTAGGTCTCTCAAAATTTATCAAAAAAAATAGTATATCGTATTTATTGTACCAGAAAATACTGTAAAATAGCGAATATAAGATATACCAGAATTTTTGGTAAGGTATGACACCGTACCAAACTTTTAGATAAGGTAAATGTATGATTTTTTTTTCTAAATACCGAGGTATACCATCATATATCGCACCGCGATATATACCAAAAAAAATTGGTATATACCGTTATTTTGATATATCAATATATATATATATATATTAATAATATTATATGTGTTTATTTATAAATATTTATATGGCGGTCAATCAAGTTTGACCAAGGTTTTAAGTGACGTGATATGTGATTTAAGAAAATTAAATGACCTAGGGTCGATCTACGTTCCGAGTAGATAATCGTGGTATATTTATTTTCTCTAAACTGATTCCCGGTGAGTGAAAAATAATAGTATAAAGTGAGTCACTTAAAATATGGAGTTCAGTGTTTGAGATTAAGTATATAGAGAAATACTTGTCCTATATTAGTTATGAAACCACCATTCATCATGTATATAAGAATGTTAAGAAATCTTATGGTTTGACAAGTTGGGTCAAAGACCATCTGGTGCGCCGGACTGCTGTCCTGAGGCTTATTTTTGCTAGCGGCATGTGCCACTAGATGTGCCAGCAGATGGTCTGTGCCACTAGTTGTGCTAGCGGCCTGTCCCAGACGGCATGTGCCACTAGTTGTGCCAGCAGGTGGTCTGTTGTTAGGGTTTGTATACCTCAAAGCATGCTTTATGCTTAGACGATGTATCAGATTTATTTTCAGTTTCACTTTAATGAGAATAAATGTTTCTATCATTGGTATGTTATTTATTATTATATATTGAATTGCAAACAACTCAACTTATTACAATTGTAGACTGTGTGGTGGATCCATGATCATAGAAGGTAACATAGTCAGCTCCTTTGTAATATAAAGTCACAATCTAGACAGACTTAGACAGTCTAGTCAGTAAAGGTTGTGATATCATTTGATACGAGAGCTGATCTTACCCCCCACAAAATGATATCGATATGTATAATCAGATACATATGCTATTGCATATACATATTGAGAGGTTTCACAGTGAGAAAAGTGCTAACGTGTTGATACTTGGATCGAGGTCTCAGAAATTAGTTCATTTTTTAATCTGTGATGATGACATTAATATAAGCGGTTGATTATGCACTGCTTTGATTTATCTGTGCTTGCGAGTTTTGATGGAACCGTGCCACTTAGCGGCCAACTTAGCTTTGATTATACACTACTTTTATTCATCTTTTGACCACGCGGCTGACTCGGTCAGCACCCAACGGCCTCTCCCGTGACCCGTGGAACCGTGCCACTTAGCGGCCGCTAACTTTGAGCGGTCGCTGACCTCTCCTCTCACCTATAAATACCCGACGCGTTTCTCATTCGATGGACACATCTTTTGACACTGTTTCTCAGCACTGTTATCATCCATTTTCTAGATGTTTGCACTCATATTTTGAGCACCTCTCGACCTATTGCTCTAGGGTCGAGACTTTTAGTTTCTAGTTAGTCGTTTCTAGTTTTAACATTTATATTCGAAGGATAGCATATCACAACATTGTAGTTCGTAGTTCTTCTTTAGTTTTTATTGTGGATTCCAGACCGTTCCAGTAATTAATCAAGTTCGTTTTCCGTTTATTATTTCAGTTTCGTTTATTATCTAGTTCATTTAATTGTTTATACTTTCGTTTTCTTACTTCGATTATTCATGCTATACTCTTTTCAATCTCAATTTCCAAGCACGTTCCGCGTACTTTTTGATTCCAATTGCCAAGTTACTTGCACTCTTTTAAATTCGAATCTTGTTTTCTTAGTTAGACAATTCGTTTCATCGCTGCATTTCATTTGCTTAGATTTCACATGCTTTCTTTATTTATATTCCTTGCTTAGTTTTAAAACCTTCAAAAATCATTTTACTTGCTTTCGTTTATGAACAAAGAAAAATTGCCCTGCTAAGTCTTCCTTGAGAATACGACTTGGATTGACTTATCATTGCTAGACGACTCGTTAAGATTGCGAGCGACTCAAAACAATTTGAGATGAATAAATTTTGGTGTCGTTGCCGGGGAAGGCTTTAGGCGATTTAATTAATTATTTTTTTTTTAATTTTTATTTATTATGTTTACTTTTTTCTTCTATATGATGGTACCCGTAACGTGTTCGTTGAGTGTTGTGTATGCAAGGTCGCCACAGTGCTAGAAAGCCTTTGACGCCCTTCATCGTCAACATAAACTAGAAGTGTGAGATACTAGCCACCGTAGAAGAAGATATCGAGCATATTGATGAATTCTCGCTACCACGATTATTCGAAGAGATGGCCGATGAGATTGTTGACGAGAGACCGCGCTACATGGGTGACTTCACCAGGCCCAAATTCGGCGCCGTTGCTACTTCAGCTATTGTTCTTTCTACCGCAGGCAGGAATTATGAGCTGAAACCACATCACCAATCACTACTCCCGACATACCATGGACTCCCAAGTGAAGATGCCTTGACGTTCATTCGAGAATATTGCATGGTGGTGCAAACTTTCCCTTTCATTCATTGACGGAGGACCAGCTTAAATTGAAGTGTTTCCCTTAAACTTTGAAGGATAGGGCCAAATCTTGGTTCCTATTGTTTCAACCTGGACCACTTACAAATTGGGCATCGGTTTGTGAGAAATTCTTGTTGAAGTACTACTTGCATCACAAAACTCAAGCGGTACGTACTAAGATAATGAATTTCGCGTAAGCCCATGACGAGTCATTCCATGAGGCGTGGGAAAGATTTCAGGAGCTACTTCAGCAGTTCCCCCACCATCGGATGGCACTGGAGATGCTATGTCAGTTCTTCTACGGCGGTTTTCTCCAAACTACTCAATTTATGGTGGACAGTTCGACGGGAGGAAACATTGCAGTCAAGATGGTGAAGGAGATGAATGAAATTTTTGAGACCTTTACCGCAAGTTCTCAACAAAAATCCTCTAAACCAAGACAAATGGAGGCCAGTGCAGTGATCGCTACTCCCGATCTCAAAAAGAAAATGGCGGAGATGATGCGGGAACTTCAAGAATTGAATATGAACCGACCCCATCACCATCCGTTCAACAAACTACATTAGAACCATGTGAAATTTGTGGTGAATTTGGCCACGTTGTAGAAGGATTTCCACGAATGGGAGAGATGACACCCTAAGGACAAGTTGAGATTTACGCGGCACAGGGATTCACACCCCAGCCTCAACATCAACAAAACTCAGGATGGAAACCCCAATTCCAAGGGCATGGAGCAAAAAATTTCCAAAACAGACGGCCACCGGCTCCAAACATTCACTCTCAACATCAACAATAGCAGTACTATCCACCGCAACCACAATATTTTCCCCCACAACAACTTTATCCCCCACCGATGCAGCAATACTCACCTCAACTTGTTCCTCCCCAAAGATCGTCTATTGAGGACAGACTAGCCGCATTTATATAAGAAAGCAAGAAGGTCCGAGAAGCTTAAGATGCCACAATCAAACGTCTCGAGACAACTATGGGGCAAATTTCTGGCGTTGTGAATCAGTTACAACAAAGCCAACAAACGGAAAAAATTCTGGGACAAGGTCAACAACCCCATAAATTGCAAGCAGTGTCCGTCTTAAAGGATGGAAAAGTGGTGGATAACAAGATGGAGATGCGTTCCAAAACCAAAATTGATAAGGAGGACGGACCACCACCCGAAGTGGAGAGAAAACAGTCCGACGAGGAGCTTCATAAGGCAGTAAATCCTTATATCCCGCTATTCCTTATCCAAGCAGGTTAAGGAATGTCAAAAGCGACTAGCAGTTCGTAGACATAAATAAGATTCGTTCCAAAGTCACAGTCAATGTCCCCCTCCTCAAGGTGATCAAAAAAATCCCATCCTACGTCAAGTACTTTAAGGAGCTGATCTCAAAGAAGAAAAACTTCGACGATCAAGATGTGGTAACGGTTTCCGAAGTGGAAAGTACAATCATGAAGCACCCCTTACCTCCTAAACGGCGCGATCCAGGTAGTTTCGTTATTGACATCACTTTAGGCAATGGTAAGGCAGCATCTGGTATGCTAGACTTAGGAGCTCGAATTAATCTTATGCCTTACTCTATTTTTAAACAATTAGGATTATGTAAATTGAAACCCACTCGCATGTGCTTACAATTAGTAGATAGATATGTGAGACATCCTAGAAGCATAAGAAGATGTTCTTGTTAAGATTGGTAAATTAATTGTTCCAGTCGATTTTGTCGTGCTTGAGATAGGGGATGTGCGTGAGAATGGTGTAGAGCATACACTCCTTCTAGGACGACCTTTTATGACTACCACAAATACTATTATTGATGTTAAAAATGGTACCATTAAAATGTCTGTCCTTGATGATGAAGTATCATTCTCTAAGCACCGAAGTCACACCGCACCTTCTATCGATTTTATTGATACGTGTTATATAGATACTACTAACCCTTTAGTTGAGAAACTTATGTTGTAGGATTTTCATAATAAGGACATTGCTCAAAGGAAGGGCTTGGACATGAAAAAGAGGACCGAAAAAGTAGAAGTTTTGAAGGACGAGTGAGGCCCGACGAGAGACCAGGTCAGCAAGCGCGGGAACTTAGCGCCCACGTAAGTGTGTGTGAAATTTTTTTATGAGAGGCATGGTCAGCGACCGTAGAACGCCCAGCGGCCACTGACCCAGTGCCTATCACGCACCAGCGCTCGCGCCAGCACCTAGCGGCGCCCTCACCCCGAGCCAGCAGTCGCTGACACATCAGCGGCGGTTGACTCCCGCTCTCAGCCCACCTCTTCATTCACCTACACGGAGACCCTCATGCGCCCTAACATTGGACCTCAAACACGTCTCAACAAAATCAAATCCCAAAGGATCAGCCTACTCATTATCCAAAAAATTCCACTAGAAAAGGGTGATATGCCACATACTAAAGAAGGGAGGATGCCATTTTGAGTAAATTGGCATCGAGTAAAAACATATATCAAGAATAATTCCATGCCCGAAGTTGTGGAGTCAGCCACCATTGTTGACACTCCCAGTTGATTGAACTGTCTCGTGAAGCTAGTGACGTAAAAGAAGCACTTCGTGGGAGGCAACCCACACTATTTCCTAGTTTTATTACTTTATTCATGTCTGTGTGTAAGTTTGTGATCGGCTAATCATCATTTTTCCATTTTTTTATTTGCAAGTTGTTTATCTTTTTGTTTTCGCTCTGAATGCCGCAATTCAGGGACATTTTTCTATCCCTACTCTATAGTTCTTTACTTTCTGCAATGAGGGAATTTCTCTATCTTTGTAGGGATGGAGGGGTGTCTTTTTAGTCCGTGCATTCGTCGTGTTGCCTTAGTGTCTTTTGTATGCAAAATCTTGATTGTTTTAGAGCTACTTGATTTTGATATCATGTGATTGAATCGAGTCGTGGCATGTTTTTGAGATGAGATATGATTTGACTTGATTCATGATATGAAACGTAGATGAACTAGGAATGTGTGGAACATTATGACCAGATTCTTAATCTTAGTAGAATGATCGAGATAGTGATGCATGATGGTATAAATTGATTGATTCAATTGGCTAGTTGTTTATGACCACTTGTTGCATATCCATGTTTTGTATTCAAAATCGAACTTTGTCAAGAGGTCTCTGCTCTTATGGGAACCATGTGCATGGGAAACCGCGTGAGGATACATTAGGTTACCCTTAATTGTTCACACCTCACGACAATGACCATATAACTTGATATTGATCTAAATTGCCTTTTTGAGTTCTTGAAAAATAAGAATACATAAGGATTCTACTCCGCTCTCTTAATCGATAATTCAAAATTATAAAAGAGATGGGTATGGAAAACCACACCGAGAAAACCCAAACATTCGTAGTACATACCCGGTGAACATTATCCTTAATATTCCTCATGTTCAAAAGCAAAGAAAAGAAAAGAGAAAGATACACCAATAAATATGGATAAAAACTCTAGCCGATTATGTGACCTCATTAATTGTTACCTTGTGCATCATTGTTTTGTGTTGTTCGAATTGATGGTTATCTAGTCTAAGTGGTCTACTTACTTCTATGACCACTATGTGACTTGACGTGATGATATGAAGATCAATTTTGGAATGATTTGAAGTCTTGTCAAGAATGCATGTTGTGATTAGATTTTTCCCTATGGATAGTTTATACTAAGTTATGCTTGAGGACAAGCAAAGTTTTGTGTGTGGAGGGGTTTTTTAGCATCTTTATGATCGTTTAAACTCAGGATCACAAGCCTAAACGAGCGTTGAAGTTGGAAAAGAGACGAGAAAAGATCAAGAAATGACGGAAGAGTAAAGATTAGTGCCGAGAGAACTAGTCAGCGGCCGCGTAGCCCTAAGCGGCCGTTGACTAGATTGAGCGTGCCAAGGTCAAGCCACAGCTGAGCTAGCGCGTGAGAACTAGCGTGAGCCAGGGTCGGCGGTCGCTAACCACGCGGCTGACTCGGTTAGCACCCAACGGCCGCACCCGCGACCCACGGAACCGTGCCACTCAGTGTTTCTCATTCGATGGACACATCTTTTGATACCATTTTTCAGCACTGTTATCATCCTTTTCCCAGACGCTTGCACTCATATTTTGAGCACCTCTCGACCTATTGTTCTAGGGTTGAGACTTTTATTGTAGTTAGTCGTTTCTAGTTTTAACATTTATCTTCGAAGGATAGCCGATCGCAACATTCTAGTGTGTAGTTCTTCTTTAGTTTTTATTGTGGATTACAGACCATTCCAGTTATTAATCAAGTTCGTTTTCCATTTATTATTCCAGTTTTCTGTTGTTGTTTCTGTTGTTCTTGTTAAGAGTGGGATCTGGTCTGGGTGGAGTGTGTTGTCTTTTCTCCGGTTGTTTCTGTGCTGACTCATTGCCTTTTCCTCCTTTTCCATCCTTGTCACCTCATTTACCTCCTACATCTGATCTTCCTTCCCCCTTTTCGACATCATCTAATGCAGACTTGATAAGTGTGCGAAGGGCGTCGATCTCTGCATGCATCTCCTCTTGTTTCTTCTCAAAATCCGCTTTGTAATTGAGTAAGAAAGTAATGTTCTGGTTAGTATCGCTGAGTTTATTTTCCAGTCGGCTGTTCATAGTGCTCAATGTTTTGTTGTAGGTGCTCTGAAGTTGCTCCATTTCCTCTAGTCTCTTCTATTGATGACCCAACTCATATGGTGTAGGGTATTCTAGATTCGTCAAGGCTCATGTCAAATTCTTCTCCAGTATATCCAAACACCGTTCCGATTCAAATGTTTCTAGTTGAGAATGAAGTGCACTGGTTGTTGTTTTTGTGATCTCAGGTGTTAAAGATACAGTGCGTCGTTTAACAGCATCCTCGATCAAATCCTTCTCCTTTTCCGCAAGCTCTACAACTAGCTTATGAATTACATCAATCTTCCTGTCAATGCCTTCCGGGCGCATGTCAAGTTTCTCCTTGGATGTATCCGCCGTATCTCTGTCATCGTCGAGCTTCTTGGTGATCTCCTTCACTGAATCCCTTATCTTTCTTCTTAAATCTTTGTCCTTATCATTAACATAATCCTTCTGATGTTGGTTGAAATTTGTGGGTAGTCTTCTCTTGTATCTCGTTGTAGGTAGCTGCCAGGTGATCTTGTATCCGTAGATTAATCAGATCATCTACCTGGTGTGCCAATGTGCTTGTTTAGCTTGTGTTCCTTTTCTGCCAATGTGCTTGTTTAGCTCAGTAAAGCTCAAATCATCTACTTGTGTTCCTTTTCTAATAGCTCTTCCAGATCAGTAAAGCCAATGTGCTTGTTTAGCTTTGCTGCTGCCCCTGGTTTGTAGATTTCGTTCATGGGCTCTCCTCCAATGACTTGACCAGCAGGTTCTTCTTCAATAGGATCAAGAGTCACTGTCTTGACCTTCTTCTTCCTCTTCCGCTGCTGCTTCTCCTTATCACTCCCTGCAGCTGCTTGCTCAAATTGAGCAGTGGGCTTATCAGTTCCTCCTTCTTCTTGTTCATGCTGATCTTATGTGTGAGTGGGCTGTGATTGTTCTGGTTCAACTGTGGGTTTAGCTGCTGCTGGTGTTGCAGATGTACTGGGCTGTTCTGTAGATGATGTTGGGCAAGAGACGGGGATGCGCGGTAGATTTCTTTCCTTCCGCGAAAAAGGAAACATATCTCCCTTTCCTTCTACCCACGATTTGGGGAGGTTTGAGAATATTTCCTTCTACGTGGAAGATTTGATCGGGAAGGAAAGTTTGCCGGAACCCTAGCCTACACCACCATGAAAGCCCAATCCATAGAAGACCTATTTAAACCCCAGGCAGTGAATCAAAGAGAAACATATACGAGGGGAGGGACGACGCCTGACTGCCTTAGTCTAGTTCTTTATTTTCTATTATTGATTGGGAGGAAGAAACAAGTCCTACGGGCAAACACTTTTTTTAAATTCTATTTTAATGCTTTTGGCCTTGCCACGGGTTGGTCCTGGCAAGAAGATCTTTTGGTAACAACTCTATTTTCGTATTTCAATACAAGTATGCTTTTGTTTATTTCATTCTTGTTCTTTACTTTTCGTATGAATAGCTAGGTTTATAAACTTGGCTTGTGAAAGATGAATTGAGTCCAAACTTATAACGACTTGAGAGGTCTAACTGTGCACATAGTTTTCTTGGTGTGTTCCTAAAGTGCTGAATCTGAATCCTATACATCTTGATCAAGTCCTCGGTGTTGTATGACCAGTAGCAGTCTTGGGCAAGATCAGGTTACAACTGCTAGCTGGTAACTGCAAGTGTTAGCGACTTCCTGCTTGCCAGCCAGAGGGATCAGCATGGTGATGTAGGTGGGGATGCCATGAGACGGGCGTCTGAGATGGTGTGCCCATGGTTGTTCTGTTCCCCGCGAATGCCTATTTGGGTATACTAGAGTAAGCTTGGTCCAGGAGCAATCTTAGGTAAGGGGGAGGGGAGTGAGTAACCCCTACCTTTGGTGGCTACATGACGATTTAAAAGGGGGCTGCCTGAGTGATGCGTTTGGGTGGTAGGAGTAAAACCGCATTCTTATGCTTGCCTTTAACCAATGACACGCTGAGACAACAAATAACTTTGCACCGATGATCAAGACATAAGTCAAGACTCAAGGATTCTAACCCAAGTTAAGTTACTTTCTCATTTAATTCTCTTAGTGTTTTCTTTACAGTTATTTACTTTTACAACATTTCTTTCCTGCTTGGTTACAATTCTTACCCAAGGAAAGACCCAAATCAAAACCCCAAATTATGACAGTGGAGAAGATGAATTCATCAACTCCCTGTGGGATTGAACCTTCACTTGCCACTAGCAGAACCTAGTGAAGGGTATCAGTTTATAAATTTATCTTGCCAGAGTGATAATGACTGAGCTCTGTCACAAGCTTAAAGACATCTTGAGCTGGTATTGCTCTTTAGGCAGAGTAAGCTGTGTGTTGAATTGAATTTCTCCCTTCCAGGTCTGTTGCTTGAAGAACTTCTCAATCATATAGCTGATCTTGGTGGTGTGTCTCAAATTCCTCTTCACGACCAATGAAACGATCTGGTCATTTTCATCCTTAGTTTCCACAACCAATCTTGCCTACTTAGCTAACAGATCAAATAGGATTCTGCTCCAGTTAACCTTCAGATTAAGTAACACAACAGTTAAAATCTTCATCTTCTCAGGAGTGACTTGTTCGTAGGACCCACTGAGTTTCATGAAGATCCTCTGCACAAATTCGAACAACAGTTTGAATCCTGGTGCAAGGAGCGATCTGTGAAACATCCTTCCAGTATAATTCATTGGAATGATCAACATCTTCTCCACTGCTTCTTGCAACTGTGCCTTAGAGATTTCAGATAGGTCCATCCCTTCATCCTTCAATCTGAAAGCATGTTGTATCATCTGCATCACATCATAAGTAGTCTTGCTGGTTCTGTCTCCGATGGGCATCAGAACACTTTCTTCAAGCCCTTCCTTCTCATCTTCCCAAGTTAGATAGAAGGTGGCTACCTGTTTTGGCAAGTACATCTTCGTATTGGATGTGACAATGTTATGGAACCCTAAATGGAGATTTAGTTAATAACATATAATTATCAACTCTGAAAGCAAAATATACCAACTTTATCCATTTCCAGTCAAGAACATGACAAAAAACATATAATGATTTCCAGAAATGCATATCTTCAAACATATTTCTTAATTCTAGATGATCGAACAAACAAATAATACGATAATAGCAAGTACATGAATCATCATACTCTAAGCATGCTTAACATAGATTATAGAGCTTAATCATAGCATACGAAGATAAACAGTAACGCAATCCCAGAAATCTCAAGAACTCATATCAAGCTTACAAAACTCCATTAAAACATAAATACATATGAACAAGAGTACATGAATAGATATAAACATAAAAAACCTTTGCATTTCTTGACAATGGCGAAAATTTCCTCAAACTTCTTGAAGCCATGAGTATTGAAAACAACAAAGGGTTCGAGTGAAAGGTATTTTTGCACTTCCGCAACTCGTTCAGGAAACTTCAAGTTTGATGGTGCCATTTTTGAAATATTTGAAAGTTTTGAAAAGAGTTTGGGAGAGATTTGAGAGACTGTTAGCTGCTTAAGTGTTTGGTGATAATGAAAGTGAAGGTGAAAATGAATAGTTACAAAGGTACGCATATATATAAGTAAATAATGAACGGTTCAGATTATAAGATAAAAGATCAAGGGTGGAGATTAATCCTCCCTTTTTCATTTTCCCGCTTTAGCACTTCCACATTCCCACCTTAGAGACGCGTTTGATACACGCGATGGTCATCTAGGGTTCAGATTAGGTGCATGTTTTCTCTACTACACCTCTGCAACTTTCCATAGCTAATTTAGGTAATGATTTACCTCGATTACACTTTCCAATACCTGCAGTAATCATTTCAATTTATAGGTGATTTATCAAATCTTGTCAGATAAATAGCGTATATACTACAATTAAGTCGGTAATTATCAGAAATCAATAGGAATTTCTGATTTTCCCTTTTGATTAAGGAATCTTTTATGGAAAATTAATTTCCATGTGGCATGAGTAAGCTTGTTTCATCTCGTCAAGTGATCTGGTGTTTGAAATGGTTTGTATTCCTTCTTTCCAGTGAACTGTTTTCTGCCAATCTGTTCCTAGTGATCTGCAAAGTGATCTGGTTCTAGTGAAATTTTTTCTGTATACAAAATATAGTGATCTACATCTTTTCAGTCAGTTGAGTGATCTGGATTAGTGATCTGTTATCGATTTGTTTTTTCCATCCAAGCTTAATAATCATAGTTTTCCACATAGTATCTTAAACCTTTCTTTTCGCAGTGCTTTTGTTAAAATATCAGCTCGCTGTATTTCTGTGTGTATCTTCTCGATCTGCACATGCTTCCTTTCTACATGATCTCTTATAAAGTGATGTCTCACATCCACATGTTTGCATCTTGTATGTAAGACTGGATTATATGTAATAGCAATAGCAATCGAGCTGTCATATAATATATGTATTTCCTTCACATTGATCTCATAATCTTTGAGTTGCTGTTTGGGCCAAATTATCTGTGCACAACAGCTTCCAGCGGCCATGTACTCTACTTCTGTCGTTGATGTAGCCACAGAGGTTTGCTTCTTTGAAAACCACGAGATCAACTTGTTTCCAAGAAAATGATAGGTTCCAGAAGTTGATTTATAGTCTAGCTTACATCCTACATAATGTAAATCAGAGTAACTTGTTAATTCAAAATTATCATCACATGGATACCATAGTCCTATGTGTGTTGTTCCTTTGAGATATCGTAATATCTTCTTGGTTGCTTCCATGTGGGATTCCTTGGGATTTGCCTGGTATCTTGCACATACTCCAACTGCAAAAATGATGTCAGGTCGACTAGCAGTTAGGTATAATAATGAGCCAATGATACCCCTGTATTTAGTTATGTTTGCTGGTTTGCCCTCTGGATCTGGATCAATCCTCCCATTGGTCTGCATTGGAATCTTGACAGGTTTGTTGTATTTAACTCCAAACTTGGTGATCAGATCCTGTATACTTTGGTTGGTTTACGAAAATACCATCAGGTAGCTGCTTAACCTGCAAACCTAAAAAGAAATTCATTTCACCCATCATGGTCATTTGGTACTTGTTCTTCATTAGGTCAGCAAACTTATCACACAGATAACTAGATTGAGATGCAAAAATGATATCATCAACGTAGATTTGTACTAAAAGGATATGTTCTTTGACTTTGATGATGAATAGTGTCTTGTCAACTAAGCCTCGTCGAAAACCTGACTCTAGAAGAAAGGTTGACTATGTCTCATACCAAGCTCCCGGAGCTTGTTTCAACTCATAAACTGCTTTAGCCAATCTATAGGCTTTCTGGTCTGGATTTCCTTCTTCAAATTCGGGTGGCTGCTCTACATAGACTTCTTCTTCCAGAATACCATTTAAGAAGGCGCTCTTGACATCCATCTGGTACACCTTAAACCTCTTATAGGCTGCATATGCCAAGAACAATCTGATTGCTTTCAATCTGACAACTGGTGCAAATGTCTCATCGAATTCTATACCCTCTTGTTGATTGTATCCTTATGCAACTAATTTGGCTTTGTTCCTTACAATTTCACCGTTCTCATCTCGTTTGTTCTTGAATACCCATTTAACACCTATTACTCCCTGGTGTTTAGGTCGATCTACAAGATGCCACACTCGAATAGAAAAAATACAAAGTATCCTCTAAACCACTCAAGATTTAGTTTTTACATATATAATCATAGTTTTCCATTGATCATATATCACACAGGCCCCAAAATCGACCACGTCCTCCCTTGGAAGTGGAGAACCATTCTCGGTCAACCAACTCGCGAGCCCCAACGCGTGGTGATGTAGAACTCCAATTTTTTTTCCACCTTATGAAATTCTTCCCCAAGAACAAGGGAGGAGGATTCTCCTTTGGCATCGTTGATTGTTGGGAAATCATGAAAGACAGCGCACTTGATGAAGTCAAGGGCGGAGTCATCGTCATGACCGAAGGCATGAACGGCGGGAACTATGTCGGGGGAAACGAAGGGGTGGGGGTGGGGGGGAAGCATTCAAAAGCATGCTTGACACACCATGGAGGGAGACCGTCAATGGAACGGTGGTTGACAGGTTCATGGCTACCACCGGGATGGAGATTGGAATTGTCCCCACAAATGTGGTGACCATTTTAACAGGATCAGAAACAGAACCTATGGATCCGCCAATGGTGATGGAGGTAGAAGCATCAACAAAAGATGCCAACTACATCGGAGTTTGAATTGGTAGGGGTCAACATCTTCAAGCAAAGTTTTAAGTCAATATTGTAATTCTCCCACGATCAAGAACCGGAATAGCAACGTGCTATATTTCATCTTGAAATTTTTTAATACATATTGGTAGATACAATAAAAGTAGATGGTGAAAATAAAAAATATATTGACAAATAAAATAAATACAAACTATATAGCCAAGTCGAGGAGTCCTCTTTCCGCAAGATGAAATACGCCCCGATAGTGTTCTTGGATTGACGTATCACCCCAAAAATAAAACGACTTCGACCTTTAAAGTAGTAGCACCACAAACTCTCAAAACCCCGAAGAACTTGACGATATAAGAGAACCAAGCAAGACTATGATCATAAAATGCAACTATAGATGAATGTAGAGAAAAGAAGGAAAAGATGAAAATCTTTCTTGTTGATGTGCTGGAAACATTCCTCGATGTGCTGGAAACATTCCTCACCACCCCCCCTTTTGTACTATCTCATGGAGGAATGTAATTAATATTCTCATAATTAGAATATTAAACTAGGTCTTCAACGACATCAAAACAATTAAGCCATGCAAATGCACGTTTGGAGGTTTCACAAATTTCAAAAGCCAACATAAATGTATAGCTTTTATTCCATTGATATATTGTCAAAGTTGGCGTGCCCCTCTTAATCATTTGATTAATATAACATAATAATATAATGGGCAATTCTAATAGGCTGATTAAGATATTAATCGGTTAAGCCCAAATAACTATTGTGCATCCTCTTCTAAATTATTTAAGACTAACTTAATTAATTAGGATCAACCCCAATCACCATTTCAATTATCAATGCATATTACTCCCTCCGTCTACTAAACATCTTCTCAGTTTGGCTCAATGCAGATTTTAATATATTGTTTTGACTTAATGTTGGAAGGTATTTGTAGTTTGAGTGTGTGGGTGTTTGATGCATAAAACATTATTAATTAGATTAATCATTATTAATTGAATAAAATATTTACTAATTAAATTACATGTAATTAAATAATGCATTAAATAATTAATTAAATAAATTAAGCATTAATTTCTTAATTAACTGATTAATAAATTAGAGACTGCAAAATGAAATGGATTAAAATATTTACGTAAATTTAAAATTTTTACGTAATGTTAAAATGCATAATTAACTGATTAAGAATGTTTGGATAAATTAAAAAATTAATTCGAGCATAATGCAAAAAGTAAATGTTCACGTGGATGCACAAAATTCAATTGGAATACCATTAAACTAATCAAAAATTTCACTTGATTTGATCCAAAAACAAAGGAGGGAATTTTACATCATCAAAAATTCCTCCCAAAACATGTCTGCGTTAAATTCAAAAGGCAAAACCTGTTAGATGAAGAAAGGAATAAACTAGCACAATACTTAATGCAATAGATGGTCAATGGTAAGTTGCTATACGAAGCACAACCTGAAGCTGCTCTCTTCTTCGGCATAAGTCGGCGGACAGTGATGACGTGGTGGAAAGCTGCAAAGCATTAGATTAAGATGGGCAAGCCTATGCACTTACAATTCAAATCAAAAGGTATGACTCACAAAGACAAAATGGAGATTAATGTTGAAGCTGCAAAAGAACTTACAATGCTTCAAAGGTCATCAATTGGGAAAATGGCAAGTACACTTAGTATAAGCTAGAATTTGTTAAGCAACTGGATAAAAGAGCAGAAATTGAAGGCACATACTAGTGCAATAAAACCTACACTAATTGAAATAAGAAAAATTGCAAAATTGAGATGGTGTTTGCATCACCTTGATCCAAGTTTGGGCAGTGGAGATGTGAAGTATGAAAGCATGCATAATATGGTGCACATAGATGAGAAATGGTTCTATTTGACAAAGACAAGCGATAGGTATTACCTGCTGCCCGATGAGATATATCCATATAGAAGTTGCAAATCTAAAAGATTCATTACAAAGGTAATGTTTATGTGTGTTGTTAGTAGACCATTAATTGGAATGGATGGAAGCATAATATTCGATGGAATATTGGGGCTATTTCCATTTACTACGTTTTGAGCCAACAAAAAGGAAATCAAAGAATAGACCCAAGGCCACTGTTTTATACGTTTTCGGTCTCATTTCTATTGTGTTTTTAGACCTATAATGTTGATTATTATCGTTCGAGTTGATGCTTTGGTCCTCTATATGTTACATTTTAGGCAAGGATCAATAAAAAGGATTAACGAGGCTTGACAAGAGAAATGAGACGAAAAGACAAAGAAAAGTTGGAAAAATTGCACACTTGGCCGAGAGTAGGCCTAGAGGGCGCTACCCCCTAGTGCTCACTAGCCCCTTGGAAGATCAACTTGGGCAGAACGTTGCGGTAGCGAACGCTACCCCCTAGCGCCTGCTATCCCTCTTCATGATTTTTCAGGACAGAGTTCGCTACCCCCTAGCGGTCGGTATCTTGGCGGATTTCCCTTTTTCTATTTAAACACTTCACGCATGAATTGTTAAATAGATTTTTTCATTCCGTACTTTCAATTCTAGGGTTTAGACCACGAGAGAAAATACATAGTCTAGATTTCAATTCCTTAGTTCGTTCTGTAATTTCAATTTGTGGATTCGTTTGTGAGTCAAACCTTGAGACTTTTTAATGCATTGATTTTCCGTTCAATTAGTAAGTTCTTATTACTTTCTTTATTGCTTTATGTTTCCTTTCTTCTTGCTCTTTTCTTGATTAATTTCCAATTCGTAATTCAGATTCTATTGATCATGTTAATTAATCAATCCAAGGCATGTTTAGATTTCTTTCCTTTAATTCCATGTTCTTAGATTTAGGAATTAATTGCTTTATTAATTCTCGCCTAGATAATTTGCACTTTCAATCCTTTAATTTTATTCACCTAGATAAATTAATTAGAGTAGTTAAAAACCAAAACCCATTCTTTTACTGTTTTCTGTTTGGTAACGTAAATAAAGCGTTGTTTAGCCTTCCTTGAGAATACGACTAGGGTCAGCTTATTAATCTATAACGAACTCGTTCTCTTGCGAGTAACTTAATAAAATAAGTTGAAACAAACTTTTGCGCTGTTGTCGGGGAAGGCTTTAGGCATTTTTTTGCGTTGCATTTTATTTTTCTTTTTGTATTCCTTTGCTCCCGCAAGGTGCGTTTGATCTTCTTTTGGTTTGTGTATGCTAGGTCGCCGAAGCTTGTGACAAGAGTTGGTGCCTTACGTTAACAACATCAATAGAAGAGAAGTCGTGCTTGAGGAGCGGTATAGGGACATCGTCAATCTCGCCTCATTATTCGAAGAAAAACTAGTAATAATGGCCGAGGAAGACGAACCACTTAGGAAGCTCGGAGACTTTTCCAGGCCAACCTATGGCATCACCGCATCCTCTATCGTACTCTCTGCTGCGGGGAGGAACTATGAGCTGAAGCACAACCACATCAACTTGCTTCCATCATTCTAAGGGCTGCCTAACGAAGACGCACTCGTATTCATCAAAGAGTTCTGCACAGCTGTCCAGTCTATTCCACTCCAGACTAGTACCGAGGATGAGCTGCTAAGGAAATGCTTCCCCTATTCACTCAAGGATAGGGCGAAGTCGTGGAAATACTCATTTACAGCAAGATCGTTACCCAACTGGAAGGCTGTGAGTACTACCTTCTTGTTTAAGTACTATCCGAACCACAAGATGCAGCAGATTCGGCTACAGATTATGTAGTTCACTCAAGAGCCTTTTCACGAGGTACTTGATAGATTCAGAGAGCTCCAACAATAGTGTCCACACCATCAGATTGTGCCAGAACTCCTGTGGTAGATCTTCTACAACGGGTTGCAGCACACCTATCAGTTCATGGTGGATACAGTGGCTGGAAGTAACATATCTGAGAAGAGAGCCGATGAAGCAGTTGAGATCTTTGAGATCTTGGCTAGTAACTCGCAGCAGAAGACCTCTTGTTCGAAGCGAGTGGAGGTCAGAGAGATAGGAGTTAGCCCAGACTTGAAGAAGCAGATGGCTGATATGATGGGGGAATTGCAAGAGTTGAAGATGAGCAAGGCCTCTGCAGTAATCAAACATGAGCCGGCATCTGAGCCATGCCCGATTTGTGGTGATCTCACTCACGATGAGAATCACTGCACCCGAATGACAGAGATAACTTATGAAGGAGAGGTGGAAATCTACGCTGCTCAGGGATTTACACCATGACCGCCATTCGATCAGCATCTAGTCCAGCAGACTTTAGGATGGAAAGCGTAGAATAGCTCTACATGGAAGGGGCCAAATCAAGGTCAAGGATCGAACTTTCCTGGCCAAATAGCACCTCCACAGCAGTACTACCCACCTCAGCATGGGTATTATTCACCGCAGTAGCCATATTACCCACCTTAGCAAGGCTATTATCCACCTCCACCGCATTATCAGTAGCTGCCCCAGCCGCCGCTGCCTCAATTTCACCAGCCGGCGCCGCAATTCCAGCCACAGTTCCCACCTGCTCCGTGAGCTGCTCAGAGAGCAAACTGGCTCACGAGGCTCAAGAGGCTACTATCAAACACCTCGAGAGCCAAGTCAGACAGATCTCTGGAGCAGTCAATCAGATACAACAGCAGCAGCAAACCAGGAGGATACCGGGACATGGGCATACGTCATACTAGGTGCAAGCTATTATTGTTCTACGTAGTGGCAAGCACGTGGATAACAAAGTGGAGCTCCCGGAAGCTGAGGAAGCCAACTATTCAGTTACACAAGACGACCAATCCGTATAAGCCACCGATTCCTTTCCCGAGCAGACTGAGAAATGAAAAACTAGAACAACAATTCAAGGACTTCTACAAAATTCTTTCTCAAGTGCGTGTGAATTTGCCCCTATTGAAGGTCATTCGAAATGTTCCATCCTTTCTCAAGTTCTTCAAGGAGCTTGCCTCCAAGAAGAGAAGATTTGCTGATGACAAGTCTGTGATGGTGTCCGATGTAACTAGTTCCATTATACAGTAGCCTCTTCCACAAAAGCTGCGAGATCTAAGTAGTTTCGTCATCCCCATCGCTCTAAGGAATGGTAAGACTGTTACATATATGCTTGATTTAGGTGCTGGTATTAATCTTATGCCTTACTCGATTTTTAAGGATTTAGAGTTAGGTGAATTGAAACCTACACGCATGAGTTTACAGTTAGCTGATTGTTTTGTTAGATATCCTAGATGTATTATTGAGAATATTCTTGTTAGTGTTGTGGATTGATTGTTCCTATAGATTTTGTTGTCCTTGAGATAGGTGATGCACATGAAAATGGGCGTGATCACACATTATTTCTAGGTAGACCTTTTATGGCGACTACTAACACTTTGATTGATGTTAAGAATGACAATATTAAGATGTCAGTGTTAGGAGAGACAGTTTCATTTTCTGTGCATAAGCACAAGGCTATGACCTCTGTTAGTTCTATTGAGGATTGTTCGTTCATTGATTCTATTGATATTTTTGCCGAGGTCTCTGTTGTGCAGGATTCCATTTTGAAAGAGAGCTTCAGATCAGAAGTCGAGGTTGGAGCAGTCACTAGCCCTCTGCTGATCCCAACCCTCAAGCACACAAGAGTAGCGACCGCTACCCCCCTTAGCAGCCGCTACCCTCTGCGAAACCATATTTATTCTTCCTTTATCCCATGCCTCTCTTTCTCCCTTCCTCCACACAGATCTTATCCCAAAAATCTTCTTCCCCTTTTCTTCCCTCTCACCCAACGCACACCTCTCCCAAACCCTCCATCAAAATTTCTCAATTATTCCACTTTTCCTTCCTTAATTTTGTCATCCACCATCTCTCTCACCCAATTCCACAACCACTCATTTCCACCCACCGAAGACTCCTTCCAACACCGCCGGATGCCACCTGCTTGCTGCCGCCACCGCTACTTTCCGGTGAAATTTCCAGCCCACTCCATTCGGCATTATTCACCCTCCACGGCTCGTACTTTCTACCGTGATTTGGGAGGGTACAACACCTCGATGACAGCAAGTCAGCGGAGGATAGAGCAATAGGTTGTCGAGAACAACCGCCGGATTGTCGAGCTAAATGCTCAGTGGTTGAACTGGACACTTTATGATACTCCACCACCACCGCCGCCGGATCAGCAGTGACTTCTCACTGCTGTTTAGTATGCTTTCTTTCTTTTCCTTTTTGTGTGTGTCCGAGTTATTTTCATTTCGTTATTTCCTTTTGTTGTTGTTTTGGTTTGTTTTGGTGTCTCTCTTGTAGTTTTGGATCTTTACTACTAATCGAGCTTCATCACCGCCGCATCATCTCAACTCGGGTAGTCTCTTTCCCTCTCTCGTTCTTTTTAGCAATGAGGATATTGCATATTTTATTGTTTGGGGGGGGGGTTCACATGAAATTGTTTAGTATGTGGCGTATTTTTAGATTTACGTAGTTATGTTTACATGCTTGTCCAATTGCATTTTGGAGCTGGATATGATTGGTGATCGATTTTGATGGGAACTTGTTGATTATGCTTGATGACATGAATTGCCATTGTGAGTCAATGATTGGGTGATGAGCTTTCATTTTGATCATAACTGCCGTGGGTTACTCTTTGTGTGATAGATTGATGTGATAGCTCGTAGCTTTGTGAATTTGGCTAAGATTGCTTATTGGCTAGACTTGTTTGTTAATTGTGTTGTCTGTTAGATTGAGTTGGGAGGCTTCTACTCATCTGGAAACCATGAGCATGGGAAACCACATGAGAGCACTTTAGATGATCTCTAAATGTTTATATCTCGTGACTTTTGGCCATATAACCCACTCTTTCAAAATTTGGCTCGAATGGCCTTTAAAATTGATATTGAATCGCTTGAACTGTTTGAATAGCTGATAAGAACTCTACCCCTATTCCTTTGAGAAATCAAAAGAAATCTTGAATTCGAGGAATGGGTATGAGAAACCACATTAGGATACTCAGTTTATACCGAAGATCACACCTACTGACCAATGTTCTATATATCACTAAACATTCTATGTGGTTTGATTCTTAAAAATGGTTTGAAAAGATAAAAATTCAAAGTCTAGCTTATGAGTGATTGAAAGCCTAATTTGCATATGTTGTTGAGTTTGATCGGATTGAAGTTGCACCTTCGAGGAAACACATAGTGGTGATTGATGTATAGTCTTATGATCCCTTTTGAGTACTCGTGATAAATATGATTGTTATTGCGTGATTAAACTTGTCTCTTGTTTTGAAATCTCCGTATTATGCTGAGCTTAGACTTGCTTGAGGACAAGAAAGGTATTGTGTGTGGGGAGGTTGTTTTATACGTTTTTTGTCTCGTTTCTATTGTGTTTTTAGACCTATAATGTTGATTATTATCGTTCGAGTTGATGCTTTGGTCCTCTATATGTTACATTGTAGGCAAGGATCAACAAAAATGATTAACAAGGTTTGACAAGCGAAACGAGACAAAAAGACAAAGAAAAGATGGAAAAATTGCACACTTGGCCGAGAGTAGGCCTAGCGGGCGCTACCCCCTAGCGCTCGCTAGGACAAAGGAGCTTGGATCGGGCAGAACAAGGGGCTAGCAACCGCTACCCCCTAGCTCTTGCTAGCCCCCTTGGAAGATCAACTTGGCCAGAACGTTGGGGTAGCGAGCGCTACCCCCTAGCGCCCGCTACCCCTCTTCATCGCTTTTCAGGACAGAACATGGGGGTAGCGAACGCTACCCCCTAGCGGTCGCTACCTTGGCGAATTTCCTTTTTTCTTTTTAAACTCTTCACGCGTGAATTGTAAAAGAGATTTTTTCATTCCGTACTTTCAATTCTAGGGTTTAGACCACGAGAGAAAAGATATATTCTAGATTTCAATTCCTTAGTTCGTTCTGTAATTTCAATTTGTGGATTCGTTTGTGATTCAAACCCGGAGAATTTTTAATGCATTGATTTTCCATTCAATTAGTAAGTTCTTATTGCTTTCTTTATTGCTTTATGTTTCCTTTCTTCTTTCTATTTTCTTGATTAATTTCCAATTCGTAATTCAGATTCTATTGATCATGTTAAGTAATCAATCCAATGCATGTTTATATTTCTTTTCTTTAATTCCATGTTCTTATATTTAGGAATTAATTGCTTTATTAATTCTTTCCTAGATAATTCGCACTTTCAATCCTCTAATTTTATTCGCCTAGATAAATTAATTAGAGTAGTTAAAAACCAAAACCCATTCTTTTACTGTTTTCTGTTTGGTAACGTAGATAAATCCCTATTTAGCCTTCCTTGAGAATACGACTAGGGTCTGCTTATTAATATATAACGAACTCGTTCTCTTGCGAGTAACTTAATAAAATAAGTTGAAACAAAAATTTTGGCCACATTCGAGATCAAACCAATACACTCAATCACAAAGGAAGTTATCAAATATTGCATCATCAACAAAGTATTTACATTTCAGCATTTATATATTAGCATTTCAGATTTGCACTATCAGATTTGTTGACTTTTCCCCCTTCGTGAGATCTGATGATGTGGCATAAGAGGTGAGATTCTCTCTAAGTACATCGGGTAACAGATTGTATACCAGATGACTAGGTGATCTATAATAAAACAGTTTCTCTCTTTTATGTTGATCTGGTTAACCATAACAAGTCCAATCTGATAAGGGTGGTCTGGTTTAAACTTACTCCAAAAGATGGTGTCGCCAACTGGGTGTGTTCTGTTTTTAACCAGATCGAGTGACCTTTTTACAAATCGTATGTTTGCTCCAGGTGCTCTGATCTGCTTTCTTGAATAGAACAACGTCTTACTAGATGACTTTCCTATAGGACATAATACTAATGTATTTGAGTCATTTACATCGTAAGTCATCAGCTAACCTGGTCTAAGTAAAGCACGCTTGCTCTCTATCAGATTCACTTCATAATGTAGTGGTTTGTTACTCGTTGAGCAGGCTAAGTCTAGCAAACAGATCATAAAATAAATTTAAGTTTGTTTCGTAAGAACATCATGAAAACTAAATTTTGTGAGGGGTTCCCAACAATTTTCCCCTTTTTGATGATATCGAAACCACACTTTACAAGATAACCCTAATTAAATCGATAAGTGCTATCTGGTTTAAATTTCTATATGGGTAAACATTTCGTTATGATTTATAACGAACAGAAAGCAATAAAATTAGTTGTGGACAATAAGAGATTGTCATCAGATAACACTTCAATATATATTAGATTTGTTAATCTCATACAAGTTACATGATGGGTCCAGAAAGTCAAAATAAGGAATCAACAGATAGTAAAAGAAATAAGGTAATCTAAGTAAACCATCTGGTACCCTTCTTCATCATTGCCTTCTGTGCATCCGACGTTAGTTGTACGCTCTCATAAATCCCATCTCTAACTCTGGCATAGTTAGGATCATGATTATCAATCTTGTAACCGTTGGTCTTGGCTATCAAATTGATGCAGTTAAGAATGTATGTTTTGTCGAGTATATTACTTCCCGGGATCAAAGGGCTCTCCATAAACTCCTTTGCAGGGTGCCTTGATCTGTACTTTGGCGCTTTCAGATATTGCTATGATCTTATGCACGAGCTCCTTCTTCACAAATTTATCCAGATATCTTTGGAAGTCTTCGTTCGCAGTCTGTTCTGAGTATGTAGGCTCTTTCAGAAAATATCTGTTAAGTATAAAGCCTATTTTCCGTAGCTCCCATTCCTTCTGGTCTCCCTCTTGAAGGGCTTCTTCTTCTTGCAGACTGTGCAGGTTGAGCAGGTGTTGGCTGATCTGTTATGGGTGGTGAGAAGGGCATCTGATAGGTCTTCTCCCTCTCTACTTGTTCTGCTTCCTTCTGTTCTTTTGTTGCTTTGTCCTTGTAAAATTTTGCCCTATTCACTGGATCACAAGCTTCATTTGGGCTCACTCCCAGTAAAAGTAATTCAGATACTTGAGCGCTCTCATCCTCTGACACGAGCTTCTTGCCCTAATGTTAG
This sequence comes from Leonotis leonurus, assembly GCA_026898415.1. Lineage (NCBI taxonomy): Eukaryota > Viridiplantae > Streptophyta > Magnoliopsida > Lamiales > Lamiaceae > Leonotis > Leonotis leonurus. The sequence goes on from JAPKLX010000124.1 coordinate 118,343, forward strand.
TGTTGTTGTTGTTGTTCTGGTTCATGAAGGATAGTGGGATCTGGTCTGGGTGGAGTGTAGGATCTCCGTTTTGGCTATACTGGTGCTGTCTCATCTCTTGCTCCTCCGTTTTCTCCTCCTTTATCTCCCTTGTCCCCTCATTTTCCTCCTTTATCTGATCCTCCTTCCCCCTTTTCGACATCATCAAAATCAGGTTTGATGAGTGCGCGTAGGGAGTCGATCTCATTCTTCATCTCTTTGAGTTTCTGCTTGGCATATGCTTTGAAGTTAAGCATGAAGGTGATGTTCTAGTTTATATCATTGATCCTGTGTTCCAGGTTGCTATTCATCGTGGTTAGCGTTCTGTCGTATGTGTTCTAGATATCTTCAACTGTAGTCAGTTTGGTAGATTGATGTTCGTACTCAGCTGGTGTTGGGTAGATTTTTTGACAAAAATTATTTCGAGTCACTCGCAATTTAAAACGAGGTCATCTAGCAATGATAAGCCAACCCAAGTCGTATTCTCAAGGAAGACTTAACAGGGCAATTCGATTCTTTGTTCAAGAAAGCAATAAAAAAGGATTTGTTGGAGATTCTATAACTATGCGAAGAATATAAATAAGAAACGTAAATTAAACCTAATCTAATAAAAATCAACGACTAAATAAAACATCTATCTAAGAAATCGAGATGCGAAATCGAAAGCAAACAAGTAACTTGGAATTCGAAAGCAACAAGAATACGTAAAGTAAATTAAAAATCGTAAACGAGATAAGTAACCGGAAGCATTAACAATTAAGCGAATTAAAGCAAAAAAAGAGAGCTAGAATTAATAAAAGGAAAACAACCTCAATTAATAACTTGAAAGAGTCTGAATCCACAAGAGAAATTCTAAAGGAAATACGAATGGAATGTTGCAACCGACTAACCCTCGAGTACGAAATCTAAAACTAAAGAGAACTATCTAGAAATGAAAGTCTCGACCTTCGAATCGAGGTCGAGATGAGCTAAAACAATGAAAGGAAAACAAATGGAAATAATGCTGAAAAGTGGCATCAAAAAGTCTCGAATTATGTGCCAAAAGTGATGTTCTTCGAATGAGAACCTCGCCGAGTATATATAGCCGAAAGGTGTGGTCAGCGACCGCGTAGAGGTCAGCGGCCGCTGACCCAGGTGGTTCCGCGACCCGTGCGAGGGCCATTGTGCCAAGCCCTAGACAGTCGGGTGGTCTGCGACCGCTGACCCTGGCGTCCTGGCCTCCCGCGCGCTGGCTCTGTTGTGGCTTGGCCGTGGCGTACAATGCCTAGTCAGTGGTCGCTTAGGGTTACGCAACCGCTGACTAGTGCTCTCGGCACTATTCTTCACTCCTTCGTCAGTTCTTGATCTTTTCTCGTCTCTTTTCTAACTTCAACACTCGTCTAGGCTTAGGATCCTGAAACATAAATCGAGCCAAAACATCATGCAATCGAGGGAAAATAACACAAATAAAGTTACGGAAACATAGGTTTTGTTGGTAACCCCACAGATAATTTAAGTTTTGATGATGTTATCTCGAAAACACACTTGATATTATTCATGTTCTGTATTATTTCTATTTGGTCTCCTTGTAAACAGATGAAAGCTGAGGCAAGTCTAAGCAACAGAAAGTTGAAACCAGCAAGTCTTAGACAGAAAGCTGAACCAACAAGTCTTAGACAGAAAGTTGAACCAGCAAGTCTCGAACAGAAAGTTGGAGCAAATCAACTTTAACAGAAAGTTACTCAACCAGAAAGTACTTAACCAGTACTCAACCAGAAAGTACTTAACCAGTACTCAACCAGAAAGTACTTAACCAGTGTTCAACCAGAAAGGCATTAGAATCAGAAAGGGCATAACCAGAAGGTTCCAAAACAGAAAGAGTTGAACCAAACCTGTCAATGATGGTAACAGATCAATAGAGCTATCAAAACCACCAGATGACAATGCCCCTCTCATCATATCTCTTATCACGTCAATATTAAAGTTCATCCATCGAGAATTGGAAAGAGAATCACTGATTGAACACGAAGAAGGAAAGTAATCACAGTTGATCTGCTTTCCATTCATAGAAGATTCAGTCAACGACCCTACAAGGAAAGAAGAGATATGATTGATTGGCAATCCACAAATCAAATCACGCCAATCAACAAACGGCTAGAATTTTAAGATTCAAAGCCTATATATGTTTGGAGATTTAAAGTCTGAGGTGCGCTAGCGATATTTTACTGAAATACTCTCAAGCAATTCAATCTCACATCAGACAAAAACTTCAAACCGTTCGTGATCGCAATCACACCTCGATTCAAGTCTGTCTTATCGAGAGAGGAAGGAGATCTTTGCTAGCTAGTAGTTTTCTAGTGGATTAACGTGAAGAAATCCTATTTTACAGTAGTTTTCTGTAAGTTGTAAAGGGACACGACCCTTATTCGTGCATAAGTTTCAATCTGCTTTCTAATTGAAACTTGTGGCTCTTTCTCAGCGAGTATAAATAAGAGAGTATCCTAGTAGTGGATATCTGATCCAGTTTGGATTAGACCGTAGACGTAGGAGGTTTCCCGAACCACGTAAAATAACTGTGTTATTTACTTTCTGCATTTTTATTCCAGTTTTTTTATTCACTATCTGTCACTCTCATACAAATTGCATTCTTAATCAATTCTCTAAATACTCGACTAAGATTTGAAAGGTTTTCTAATCAAAGAGCACCCACTAAGTCCACCATTATTCCGCACACAATACACTGTTTGAGAATAAGATCACTCTTACTTTCTGCTTTGTGTTACTCACTTGAGAGATTCTGCCTGGACAGAACAAGATTGAATTGATAGTCAATCTGGTCTGTCACGTTGAGCAATCTGTAATCCAGAAAGCTTAAGTCTCTCTCCTTAATTAGTCAAGTAAACTGAAAAGTTTGTATTTGGTGTATTCCCCCCCCCCCCCCATACACCAAACCTTGCTCTTTCGGGACCAACAGGTTTAGACGAACAAAAAGAGGCTAAACAACCCCTCCACACACAAAACTTTGCTTGTCCTCAAGCATAACTTAGTCTAAACTATCGCTAGGGAAAAATCTATTCACGACATGCGTTCTCGATAAGACTCCAAATCATTCCAAGATTGAACTTTATATCGTTGTGTCACGTCACATAGAGATCATATAAGAAAGTAGACCATTTAGACTAGATAATAATCAATTCGAACAACACAAAACAATGGTGCATAAGATGTTATTGAGATCACATAATCTGCTAGAGTTTTTATCCATCTTAATAGCGTATCTTTCTCTTTTTCTTTTCTTTCTTTCAACATGAGGAATATTAAGGACAATGTTCACCGGGTGAGTACTCCGAATGTTCAGATTTTCCCGTTGTGGTTTCCCATACCCATGTCTTTTATAAATTTGTATATGTGATTAAGAGAGCGGGGTAGAATCCTTGTGTATTCCTATTTTTCAAAAACTTAAGAAAATTACTTAGAGCAATGTCAAGTTATATGGTCAATGTCGCGAGGTGTGAACAATTAGGGGTTCCCTAATGTATCCTCACGCAGTTTCCCGTGCTCATGGTTCCCATAGGAGAAGAGATCTCTAGACAAAGTTCAATAAATATAAACACAGATACACAACAAGTGGTTATAAACAACTAGTCAATTGAATCAATCAATTTATCTCATCATGCATCACTATTTTAATCATTCTATTAAGATCCATAATCCGGTCATAATGTTCCACACATTCCTAGTTCATCTACGTTTCACAACATAAATCAATGCACATCAATTAAGGTTTTCAAATCACATCTTATCTTAAACAAATATCATGCCTCGATTTACCCACGACGAATGCATGAATGAAAAAGACATCAAAACATAACGACGAATGCATGAATGAAAAAGACACCCCTCCCCCCTACAAAGATAGAGTAATGCCCTTATTGCGAAAAGTAAAGATCTAAGGAGTAGGGATAGAGAAAACGTCCCTGAAATGCGGCACTCGGAGCAACAAAATGGAAATAAAACCTGAAAATGAACACTAAAAAGCAAAGGGAAAAACAAAGGTCAACCAATCACACACCCACACAAAAAATAAAAATAAAGTAGTAAAGATACTTCAACAGTGAGACAAAGGCTCACTGTTGGTCGTGATGGGGGTGGGTTGGTGCACCGCCAATGGTCCAAGAAGACCATTGTTATTGCATCTCACGGAGTAGGCGGTTCTGCTCCTTCATTACCCGTTGATGAGCTTCCCATTGATGTTGATGGGTGTCGAGGTAAGTGTGGAGGTCGCGGGTGTCAGTTCGCATCTCGCATATACCTCATTGGTGACTTCAGACGTGAACTGTTCCCATTGGGTGTTCACGTGAAGTTGAGTGCCCCATTGAGATTGGGCACCCCATTGAGGTTGGGTACCTCACTTGGTTCTGCCGGCAGTGTCTACGGGGTCATAGCCTAGCCAAGCGGCCTCGGCCTCCTCCTCAGCTTGCTCGTCCTCCTCGTGCTCGGACTGAGCCTCCTTGTTATCCTCCATTTGAGCATCTCCCGATTCTTCAGATGCATTGGATGTTCGGGCTGCTACTTGGGTGTTTAGATAAACCGCACATTATTCCTCCTCTCTTGAGGCACCAACTCGGTATGAAAGAGGGCGAATGGTGCACCCCTCAACTCGTTGATGTCAATGTACTTCGTGAGGAGCGGCTCGTTGTGTGGAGGGCCATTGACACCGATAAGCTCAAGGTGCATGGCTAAGGGAGTGGCAAGGTGTAGAAGTGAAGCATGATCCCGCTTTCATCGTTGAATGGACTGAATAGCCTCGAAGATGAATGATGAGGGGCATATCTTCGTCTTATTAATGGCAAAATGGAGTAAGAAGCACTCCACCGTGTTCACCTTGTTGGCTTATTCATTGCCCGAGAGAGAATAGGCAATGAACTTGTGTAGTACGCCGATCTCCGGGTCACGTAGAAAACCACTAGACATTCCTCCCGTTGCCCAGTTGTGAAAACCTGTTAACTCAAACCATGCTAAATTTGGGTTAAATTTTGGGAGCACTCGATGGAGCCTCGAAGTATGAAATCCAAAGATGGATTTCATCATAGCAGTGGTCACGGTATAGAAAATACCTCGATAGCGGAATTTAAACGACTTGAAATCAGAGGCAACATCAAATGTAGTAAGGAATTCAAGTCTAGAATATTTTTCCAAACCATGGTTCTTCAAGTAACGAGTTAATTTAGAAGCAATTCCTAGGCTAGATAAAAGGTTCAAATCTAAAGTATGAGGAAGTGTAAGATCAAGAGAAGTAAATCGAGTGTAAAGTGTACCCTCTTGATTGTTGTAAATTGGGAATGGTGCACCCGAAGTCGGATTATGGTCACGAACGGGGTGGAATTCCTCGCCGTCCTCTCCGTGTCGGCTAGATTGCCCCACCTCGCTAGTCTTGGATCTCTTTCTCCCCATAGGACTTCTGTCAAACACTTTGTGGGCAAAAAGAGGTATGGAAGAAGGGTTTGGGAATTTGGGTGAATTTGTGGATGGATTTGGAATTTAATCGGATGGAATGAAAGATGATGGAAAAGTAATGGTGAATCCAAAGAATTGGATTGAAATATGGAGTATGGAAAGAGTAATTGGAGAATTAAAATTTGGGGGGGGGGGGGGGGGCGGGGGGGTAGGATTTGGGGAATTTGAGGATGATAAAGTTGAAGAAGTGGGATAAATAAGGAAGGAAGAAGGAATTATAGGGTAAAAAGCGGCCGCGTTGTTACGTAAAAGGGGTGGAGGAAATTTGGTAGAGTTTACGAAGAATATGTCAACGGCCGCTGAGGAGTCAGCCACCGCTGACTCGGTGTGGCCCGCGATCGCTGGCACTGGTGCGGGGGTGGGGCGCGAGGTCAGTGGCCGCTGAGTGCACCGAGGTGGCTGACCTTCCTCTCGTAAGATCTCACCTTTTTCCTCCGCAAACTTTTTTTGACTCGGTTTCCTCCCAACACGTTGGTACCTACGAACATAGAAAAAGACAAAATACGTAAAGAATTAAAAATCAAATAAAATAAAAAGGAAAAACGGGTAAAACAAGCGTGGGTTGTGTCCCACAAAGTGCTTTATTTTACATCGTTAGCTCGATGGAATGGAACTAATGTAACGGGGGATTGGATATGGGCATTGACTCCACAACTTCAGACATGGAGTCGCCTTCAATGTACAGTTTTACCCGATGTCCATTTACTCGAAAAGAATCATCCCCGTCGTTACTATATATTTCTACAGCCCCAAATGGTAGTACATCCTTAATCACGAATGTACCACTCCACCGTGATTTTAGCTTGATTGCCCAATCTTTCCGGGATGGTTTCACGGTTTTCTCCAATATGGCCTTCACTTGTCTATTGCTCATTTCAGCTTGCCCCGAGGTTTGTGGATGATATGGGGTGGCAACTTTGTGTGTGATCTCATTCTTCTTCATCAATTTTTCGAACAACTTTTTGCAAAGTGTTTTCCTCCATAGCTAATGATAGCTCGAGGGAATCCAAATCTACATAAGATGTTTTCCTGCACAAACTTGAGAACAACATTAGCATCACAAGTCCTAGTGGGGATAGCTTCAACCCACTTGGAGACATAATCAACTGCTAATAGAATATACTCATAGCAAAAAGATTTAAGGAAGGGACCCATAAAGTCAATACCCCACATGTCGAAGATTTCGACTACCAATATATTTTGAAGAGGCATCTCGTTGCGGCGGCTTATGGCTCCAACTCGTTGAAGAGGGTTGGCCAAAAGAGCCCGCTTTGCAAGACTTTATGAGCCGTATTTTATCACATGCCAAATAAAATTCTTGAGCGTCCTTGAAGAGGGTTGGCCAAAAGAGCCCGCTTTGCAAGACTTTATGAGCCGTATTTTATCCTCCAAAATGCCCTCCACATAGGTATTCGTGACAGAAACATAGCACTTGCTCTTGCTCGGAATTCGGAATGCAACGTCGGATTATACTATCCTTGCCTAACTTGAAAAGGTAGGGCTCCTCCCAAAACTATTGCCTACAAACATAACGAAATCGTTTCTCCTCTTGGGAGGTTAGGCCGGGTCTAAGTAGATTACATGCTAAATAGTTTACAATGCCGGCATACCAAGGAGTAATCGTAATTTCCAAGACATTGTCATAAGGAAAATTGTCAGAAGCACAAGATGTATCAACATGCGAATGCTCAAGTTTAGAAAGATGATCGGCCACAAAATTTTCACTTCCTTTCCTATCCTTTATTTCTACATCGAACTCTTGCAAAACTAAAACCCATCTAATCAATCGCGGTTTGGCTTGTGATTCTGTTAATAACTATCTCAAGGCCGCATGGTCGCTATGAACAATTACCTTAGATCCTAAGATATAAGATTGAAATTTATCTAAAGCAAATATTACGGCGAACATCTCCTTCTCCATGGTGGTGTAATTTACTTGGGCCGAGTTTAGTGTCAAACTGGAGTAGTAAATCACACGAAGCATATTATCCACGCGTTTACCTAAAATAGCTCCAACTGCAAAATTAGATGCGTCACACATGATCTCAGAAGGAATAGAATAATCCGGGCTAATGACGATAGGGGCAGAAATCAACTTCTCTTTCAATAGGGTAAAAGCATGTAATCACGAGTCATCAAAATTAAATGGAACATCTTGCGCTAGTAAATGACAAAGTGGTTGGCAAATTTTAGAAAAATCTTTAATGAAACGTCGGTAAAAACCTGCGTGACCTAAGAAACTTCTAACACCTTTGACATCTCTTGGTAGAGGTAATTTTTCAATTACCTCGATTTTCGCCTTATCAACCGCAATGCCTGCACTAGAAACAATATGACCTAGAACAATGCCGCTTTTAACCATAAAGTGACTATTTTTCCAACTCAATGTTAAACCACTTTCAACACATCTTTCAAGAACTTTCTCAATTTTATTTAAACAATCATTAAAACATCAGTCAAATACCAAAAAATCATCCATGAAAATCTCAACAAAGTCTCCTATCATTTCTGAAAATATGGACATCATGCACCTTTGGAAAGTACCGGGTGCGGTGCATAATCGGAATGGCATCCTCCTATATGCGTACATGTCCAAAGGGCTCGTGAATGCCGTCTTCGATGGCAATTTGATAATATCCTGAAAAGCCATCAAGAAAATAATAAAAATCATGTTCGGATAATTTATCTAGCATTTGATCATTAAAAGGAAGAGGAAAGTGGTCCTTTTTAGTGGCGGCATTCAATTTGCGGTAGTCAATGCACATCCACCACCCCGTGACAGGTCGTGATGGAACAAGCTCTTGCTTATTGTTTAGGACCACCGTGATTCCTCCCTTCTTGGGTACCACATGTACCGGGCTCACCCACTCGCTATCCGCAATGGGATAGATGATACCTTCCGCCAACAATTTAAAGATTTCTTTTTGTACGACTTCAATGAGAACTGGATTAAGTCGTCGTTGGCCATCTCGTTTTGGAACGGCGCCCTCCTCAAGATTGATGTGAATGCATGCATGTAGTGGGACTAATGCCGCGAATGTCCGCTAGGCCCCATCCAAAAGTGAGTTTGTGCTTTTTGAGAACTGGAAGGAGTAAGCGTTCTTGGTCTTTTGTCAACTCGGCTGATATGATCACTGGTTTTTTCTCTCCCTCTTTCAAGAACACGTACTTAAGATGCATGGGGAGCTTCTTGAGTTCCACTTTGCTAGATGTCGGCATCTCCTCGAGTTTTGCCGGAGTGATGGATTTTTCGTCAATTTTCTGCACTAAAACCTCTTCACTCGTAAAATCCTGCAAAAAAGAACTCTCGGCTAAGGTATCAATAGTGTCAATAAAACAACAATCATAAATAAAATCGGTAGATGGTACGATGTGGCTCCCATGGGCCGAAAAAGAAACTTCCTCACCTAGAACAGACATCTTAATCGTGTCATTTTTAACATCAATTAAGGTATTAGTAGTGGCCATGAATGGTCTTCCTAGAAGGAGTGTATGCTCAACACCGTTTTCATGCACGTCACCTATTTCTAAAACAACAAAATCAACGGGAACAATCAATCCACCTACTTGCACTAAAACATCTTCAATGAGACCTCTAGGATATCTAACGGATCTATCAGCCAACTGTAGACACATGCGAGTGGATCTAAGTTCACCTAATTCTAATTGTTTAAAAATAGGGTAAGACATCAAATTAATTCCGGCTCCCAAATCTTATATGCCCGATGCTTCCTACAACAATATTAATAACGAAGCTACCTGGATCGTGCTGCTTGGGAAGTAAAGGTTGCTGCATGATGGAGCTCGCCACTTCGGAGACTGTCACCACCACTTGTTCACCGAATTTTCTCTTCTTTGCCGCCAATTCTTTAAAGAACTTGACATAGGCGGGAACGTTTTGGATGATATCCAAAAGAGGTAAATTCACATTTACCTTCGACAACATTTTATAGAAATCCTCAAATTTATGATCGTGCTTTGCGTTCCATAGCCTGCTAGGATAAAGAATCGGCAGAACATATGGATTCGTCGCCTTGTGCAATTTCTCACCGGACTTCACTTTCCCAACTTCAAGTGGGGGTTCACCCTCCTTGTCAATGGTGAATGGTGGCATCTCCACTATGTTATCCACCATTTTTCCGCTCCTCAATACGGTCACAGCTTGAGCTTGGTGGGGTTGATGCCCTTGTCCCAGAATCTTCCCCGTTTGTTGATTTTGTTGTAACTGATTCACTGCACCCGAAAATTTTCCCAGAGCAGTCTCAAGGCGCTTAATTGTGGCGTCTTGAGCCTCTCAAACCTTCTTTCTTTCTTGCATAAAGGCAGCCAAACTGTCTTCAATCGATGATCGATGGGGCGGGGCAGGTTGATGCGGTGTTTGTTGCACCGGTGGTGGATAAAATTATTGTTGCTGCGGTGGAAAAAATTGTTGATGTGGTGGTTGTGGTGGATAATACGGCTGCAGTAGACGCTGGTACTGAGGCTGGAAATTCGGAGCTTGAGGGCGTTGATTTTGAAAATTATGTGCCCCTTGAAATTTTGGACTCCACCCCGTGTTTTGCTGATTTCTCCATGTGTTTTGCTGAGGAGGTGGTTGAGGTATAAATCATTGCGCGGCATAAATTTCTGCCTCTCATCTCCGCTATTCATTGGCACTCTTCCACCACGTGGTCGTCATCGCCACAAATACCGCATGGCTCAGGTGCAGGTTGTTGAATAGATGGTGATGGGGGTCGGTTCATCTTCAATTCCTGTAACTCCCTCATCATATCCGCCATTTGTTTCTTAAGATTGGGGCTCGTAGTCACTGCATTGGCCTCCATTTGTCTTGGTTGAGAGGATTTCTACTGCGAACTCGCGGCTAGGGTCTCAAAGATCTCGTTCATCTCCTCCACCGTCTTGACTGCAATGTTCCTTCCTGCCGAACTGTCCACCATGAATTGAGTAGTCTGGAGCAGGCCATCATAAAAGAATTGGCATAGCATCTCCAGTGCCATCTGATGGTGAGGGCACTACTGAAGTAGCTTTTGGAATCTCTCCCACTCCTCATGGAATGGCTCGTCGTGGGCTTGTGCGAAGTTCATTATCTTAGTACGTACCGCTTGAGTTTTATGAACCAAGATTTGGCCCAAGATTGAAGAGATAAGAACCAAGATTTGGCCCTATCTTTCAACGTGTAAAGAAAACACTTCAACTTGAGTTTATCCTCCGTCAGTGAGTGAAGCGGGAAAGTTTGCACCACCGTGCAATATTCTCGGATGAACGTCAAGGCATCTTCATTTGGGAGCCCATGGTATGTCGGGAATAGTGATTGGTGGTGTGGCTTCAACTCATAGTTTCGGACTGCGGTGTCGAGAACAATGGCTGAAGTAGCAGTAGCGCCGAACTTGGGCCTAGTGAAATCGCCCATATAGCGCGGTCTCTCATCCGCATTCTCATTGGCCATCTCTTCGAATAAATGCGGTAGCGAGAATTCATCAATGTTCTCAATGCCTTCTTCTATGGTGGCTAGGATCGCACGCCTCCGGGCGTCAACGGCTTTCTAGCACTGCAGCGACATTGCATACACAACCAACAAAAACGTTACGCGCACCACAATATAGAAAAAAAGAAGTAAACATAATAAAATAAAATAAAAAAATAAAAAGAAAGAAAAGAAAAAGAAAGAACAACGAATTAAATCACCTAAAGTCTTCCCCGGCAACGGCACCAAAATTTGTTTCGACTAAAATTATTTCGAGTCACTCGCAATTTAAAATGAGGTCATCTAGCAATTATAAGTCAATCCAAGTCGTAGTCTCAAAGAAGACTTAACAGGGCAATTCGATTATTTGTTCAAGAAAGTAATAAAAAAGGATTTGTTGGAGATTCTATATCTAGGCGAAGAATATAAATAAGAAACGTAAATTAAACCTAATCTAATAAAAAGCAACGAGTAAATAAAATATCTATCTAAGAAATCGAGATGCAAAATCGAAAGAAAACAAGTAACTTGAAATTCAAAAGCAACAAAAATGCGTAAAGTAAATTAGAAATCATAAACGAGATAAGTAACCGGAAGCATTAACAATTAAGCAAATTAAAGCAATAAACAAGAGTCGGAATTAATAAAAGGAAAACTACCTCGATTAATAACTTGAAAGAGTCTAAATCCACAAGAGAAATTCTGAAACGAATTACGAACAGAATGTTGCAGCAGACTAACCCTCGAGTACGAAATCTAAAACTAAAGAGAACTATCTAGAAATCAAAGTCTCGACCTTTGAATCGAGGTCGAGATGAGCTAAGAGGAAAACGTATGGAAATAATGCTAAAAAGTGGCGTCGGAAAAAATCTCAAATTACGTGCCAAAAGTGATGTTCTTCGAATGAGAATGTCGTCGAGTATATATAGCCGAAAGGTGTGGTCAGCGACCGCGTAGAGGTCAGCGGCCGCTAATCCGGGTGGTTCCGCAACCCGTGCGAGGGCCGTTGTACCAAGCCCGAGTTAGCTGGGTGGTCAGCGACCGCTGACACTGGCGTCCTAGCCTTCCGCGCACTGGCTCCGCTGTGGCTCGGTCGTGGCGCACAATGCCTAGTCAGCGGTCGCTTTGGGTTACGCGACCGCTGACTATTGCTCTCGGCACTATTCTTCACTCCTTCGTTATTTCTCGATCTTTTCTCGTCTCTTTTCCAACTTCAACATTCGTCTAAGCTCGAGATCCTGAAACATAAAATGAAACATAAATCAAGCCAAAATATCTTGAAATTGAGGGAAAATAACACAAATAAAGATATGGAAAACATAAGTTTATACAAACAAAAAGAGGTTAAACAGTAGAGCAGATCATTCAAGGCCTTCTCCAAATTTTTCTTCTGTATCTCTAGACATTTCTCTTTTTCAAACTCATCTAATTGTTTGTGCAGTTCACTGCTAGTAATATCAATGACCTCAACTATTATGGATGCAGTGTGTTGTTTAACAGCGTCATCGATCAACTCATTTTCCTTTTCAGCGAGATCTATGACCAGCTTGTGGATTCCCTTGACCTGCGCATAGTCTTCAGCCTCTAGTCTACCTTCTCTTTAGCAGCGTCTGCTGCATCTCTATCATCGTCCATCTTCTTGGTAAGCTCATTTACTTTGTCTCTGATCTTCCTTCTCAGATCTTTGTTCATGTCGTTGACATATCCTTCTAATGTTGATTGAAGTCTGTCAACACTTGTGTAGCTTTTTCTTGAATCAGATTATAGGTGTTTGTCAGATGATCTTGTACTTGTAGAGTAAGCAGATCATCTACCTGCAGGTTGTTGAAAGTTTTGTGTTCTCTCTCCAGAATATCCTCCAGATCAACAAAAGAAATATGCTTCTATAACTTCTCAGTTGCACATGGAGTGTACAGCTCATCTGTAAGCTCTCCTCCAATGACCCGGTCGGCTGGCTCCTCATCAATTGGATCAAGGATAATGGTTGGAGCTTTCTTGTTCTTCTTCTTTTGCTTTTCTTTCCCCTCCTCACTGCCTTATGTTTCTTCTTTCTCTGGCTGAGTAAAAGACTAATCTACTACAGCTGCTGAAATTTTTGGTTCAAATTACGTTTGGGTTGCTGCTGGTGTCTCCGATGAAGTGTGTTGTGCTGGTGCATTGGATGTGTTGGGCTGATCTGCTTGTACATCCCCTTGTTCTCCCATTTGTACATCATGTTGTGCAGCTGGCTCATCCTTGTCAGCTGTCTCTGCTTCATCGTCTGTATCTTCAACATTCTCGTAGAAATTCATTCTGTTAGCATAGAATGATTTCAAGTCAACTTTGAGTTTTCTAGCTTCATTCTTAGCAATGGCAAGAATCATCTGGTGGTAGCTCTCCCTCATCTCAGTGGCAGAGGTCACTTGAAAAATACTCAGAAGTGTTGCCTCCTTAACCTTCAACTCATCTATCGATCTGATATTGAGTAGTACATCCAGCATGTAGTACTCACTGTCCTTGATCAGTAAGTAAGTTTTCACTCATTGAGTTGCTCCATAGCTCTTTGGGGTCAAGTGAATACCTGGAAAATCTTGCAGGAGAAAATGATCTGCCTCATTTTCCAACAACTTGATGACCTCTTCTGCTTGCCTCTTCTTCTTAGTTTCCTCATCAAGCTCCTCTTCTTCCTCTTCCTCCTCATTGATCTTCTGGAGAGACGATCTGGTGAGGGTGTTGATGTCCTTGCAGGGGAGAAATCATTGCCTTGTTTGGGATCAAATGTGGACTCGGGCATAACAACATGGAGAATCTCCTCTTCTGGGTGTTGAGATTCACCTTCTGGCTCAGGTGAGGCAAGCTGTGTTTTTCCTAACCTCCTATTCTTTTGCTTCGTCTGTTGTAGAAGAAGTTTATGTATCTGAAGAGCTTGCCCTCTTCGCTGGTTGTCTCTTCTGCTTCTTCTCCTTGGTTTCCGTCTTTTCTTCTCCCTTGAGTGGAGCTACCCAAGTAGGGTTAGAATTCCCCATCTCCAACAGATTTTTCATGTGAACATCGTCTGTGACCTTGTTTAACAAGGCAGGTGATAGTCCTAGCGACATCTCCAGCTAGTGTTGGTCCTTAGGCAAGGTGAGCTGCATGTTGAATGCAATGACTCCCTTCCACACTTGTTACTTGAAGAACTTCTCAATCATATAGCTTATCTTGGTGGAATGTCTCAAATTCCCCTTCACTATTACAGAAACGATTATGTCTTCCTCTCTGGTCTCTACAACCAATCTGGCTTCCTTTGCAAGTAAATCAAACAAAATTCTGCTCCAGTTAACTTTCAAGTTAAGAACAACGGTTGTGAGAATCCTCATCTTCTCAGGAATAACCTGGTCATAAGACCCACTGTGCATCATGAAAATCCTCTGCACAAACTGAAATAGCAGTTTGAATCCTAGTGTAAGGAGTGATTTGTTGAACATCTTTCAAGTGTAGTGTACTGGAATAACCATCATCTTCTCTACTGCCATCTGCAGTTGTTCCTTGGTGATTTCTAATAGATCCATTCCTTCATCTTTCAGTCTGTATGCATTCTGGATCATCTGTATCACATCATAGGTCGTTTTTCTTGTTGTCTCCAATCGGCATCAAAACACTCGCCTGATGCCCTTGCTTCTCATCCTCCCATGTAAGATAGAAAGTGACAACTGGTGTTGTCAAGTACATTTTCGGACAGGATGTAACGATATTATGAAACCCTAAATGGAATTTTAAAACAGTTTATAACATGTAATTACCACTCCAAAAGCAAAATATACCAACTTTATCAAATCTTCATCAAGAACATGAAGAACATCATATAGCAGTTTCCAGAATTTATGCATATCTTCAAAGCCCATATATATCCAATCAAGCAGATAAAATAGTATAACAAATACATGAATCATCATAACTTCAGCATATTCAAAACTAATCATAAGAATTAGAAATATAAAGCATAGCATGCAATGGGTTTGACAGTTACAACTATTTCCAGAAATCTCGAAAATAAATATCATGCTCAACATAGCACCATTAAAACATATATAGAAATATAATCAAATGAAAAATATCAAAAACCTTTGCACTTCTTAATAATGGCAAATATTTCCTCAAACTTTTTAAAGATGTGAGTGTTAAAAACGATTAAGGGTTCCGGTGAAATGTATTTCTGGACTTCGGCAACGCGTGCAAGAAACAATAGGTTTTGTGGTGCCATTTTAGTAAGAGATTTGAAGGTTTTGAAAGTGTTTTGCAATTGATTTGAAGACTGGAAATACTTAGATGCTCGAGAATTATGAGGATGATGAACAGTTACTGAGAGAGGTGCGCATATATATAAGTAAAACAATGAACGGTTAAAATTAAAAGATAAAAAAATTAAGGGTTGAGATGAATCCTCCCTTTTTCACTTTCCCGCTTTAACTCTTCAGTATTGCTGCCTCTCTGATGCGTTTGATAGACGCGCTAGCCTTCTAAGGTTATATTACGGCACTTGTCAGTCCTATTATTCCTCTGCAACTTTCCTTTCTCATTTTAGGTAATGATTTACCTCGATTACACTTACCAATACCTGTAGCAATCATCACAAATTATAAGATTTACTAAATCTTGTCAGATAAATAGCGTATACACTAAGATTAAGTCGGTAATTATCAAAAATCGATACGAATTTTTGATTTCCCCCTGAATTAAGGAATCTTTATGGAAAAATATTTTCCACGTGGCATGACTAAATCTTGGTTCATCTTGTCAAGTGTTGTGTACTCCAGATGATCTGGTTTTAATATTTCCAGTGATCTGTTTCATCATTTTGTTCTAGTATAACGGTCTGGTATTGAAGTAATCTGTACTTCTCCTTTATAGTGAGTTGATCATTATCAATTTGTTTCTAGTGATCTGTAGTTTAATCTGCATTACTATAGTGATCTACATCTTCTCAATCTGCTACGTGATCTCGTTTAGTGATCTGGTGTTGATCTGGTCCTCTCATCCAAGCTTAGAAGTCCTAGCTTTCCACCTAGCATCTTGAACCTCTCTTCTCGTAAAGCCTTTGTTAAAATATCAGCTCGCTGTATTTTTGTATGAATCTTCTCGATTTGCACATGCTTTCTCTCCACGTGATCTCTTATAAAGCGATGTCTCACATCCACATGTTTGCATCTTATATGTAAGACATGGTTCTGTGTAATGGCAATAGCACTCGAGCTGTCACATAATATAGGTATCTCATTCACATTGACCTCATAATCTTTGAGCTGCTGTTTAAGCCAAAGTATCTGTGCACAACAGCTTCCAGCGGCCATACACTCTGCTTATGTTGTTGATGTAGCCACAAATGTCTGCTTCTTTGAGAACCATGAGATCAGCTTGTTTCCAAGAAACTGACACATTCCAGAAGTTGATTTTCTGTCTAGCTTACATCCTGCATAATATGAATCAGAGTAACTTGTTAGTTCAAAGTTGTCATCACATAGATACCATAGTCCTATGTGTGTTGTTCCTTTGAAATATCTTCATATCTTCTTGGCTTCTTCCATGTGTGATTCTTTGGGTTAGTCTGGTATCTTGCACAAACTCCAACTGCAAAAGTAATGTCAGGTCAACTAGCAGTTAGATATAATAATGATCTAATGATACCCCTATATTGAGTTATGTTTCTTGGTTTTCCCTTTGGATCTGGATCAATCTTCCCATTATTCTGCATTGGAATCTTGACAGGTTTGTTGTCTTTAACTCCAAACTTGGTGATCAGATCATGTATGTATTTTGCTTGGTTTACAAATATGTCATAAGGTAGCTGATTAACCTGCAAACCTAAAAATAAATTCATTTCTCCCATCATGGACATTTGATACTTATTCTTCATTAGTTCTGCAAATTTATCACACAGATAGCTAGATTGAGATCCAAAAATAATATCATCAACGTATATCTATACTAAAATGATATGTTCTTTGACTTTGATGATGAATAATGTCATCTCAATTGTTCCTCTTCGAAATCCTGACTCCAGCAGAAAGGTTGACAATGTCTCATACCAAGCTCTTGGAGCTTGTTTCAGTCCATGCACTGCTTTGGCCAATCTATATACTTTCTGGTCTGGATTTTCTTCTTCAAATCCAGGTGGTTGTTCTACATAAAATTTTTCTTCTAGAATACCATTTAAGAAAGCTCTCTTGACATCCATTTGATACACTTTGAATCTCTTGTATGCTGCATATGCCAAGAATAATCTCATTGCTTCCAATCCGGTAACTGGTGCAAATGTCTCATCGAAGTCTATGCCTTCTTGTTGACTGTATCCATTAGTAACTAGTCTGGCTTTGTTTCTTACAACTTCTCCATTCTCATCTCGCTTGTTTTTGAATACCCATTTAACACTTATTACTCCTTGGTGTTTAGGTTGATCTACAAAATAACATACTTGATTTCTCTTGAACTCATTAAGTTCTTCTTGCATAGCAAAAATCCAAGAGACTTCAACTTGTCATTTTCTTTGATGACATCTTGAAATAGCTTCTTCAAACTTTTGTAACTCTTGAGCATTTGATTAATTTCTTCCCAAGAGACTTCAGCTTCATCTTCATCACAAGAACCATATACAGACTTGTTAGATGATATAGAAACATGTGAATTTACCTCATTCTAGTCAAGTCCATTGTCAATTCCCATGTAGCATTCATCCTAATCTTCTTCTTGATCTTGTGCATAGAATGCTTCATCGTTCTCTGATGAGCTGTCTGAGAAGTGACTTGAGCTACTTGAGTCTTCTTCTTCTAGCATAGCTTTACGTTGAGCTTCAAGTTTTCGATCTCTTTTTGCTCTTATCTCTTCTCTCTAACTCTTAGATAAATTTGGGCCATCTGTCTTGAAGTGACCTGTTCTGCCACAACCATAGCAAGTATAGTCATTTGAGTTAGCAGATTTGTTATAACCTTTTACCTCATTTTTACTATCAGATTGATCTTAATCTCTACTCTTCTGGTACTTATTATTGTCTTCTATGTAGAATCTACGATACTTTCTCGATCTGACTTCCATCTTGTCCATTTTCTTTGCAATCATGACAAATTCCTTGAGCATTTTGTCATAGGAACTTCCTTCTTCTGCTATAGCAGGTACAGCTAGTTCCTCAGTTACACTCTTTGCTTTGAAGACTACCTCATTCTCTTTCTTGGAGCTGATTTCACTCTTCTTGCTAGATGAGTGTTCTGGTCCATGGATTCTCTTCATGTCGCATTCATGACCAGCTAGATGATCAAACATTACTTCAGTAGATAGATTGTTGAAATCAGCTCTTATTGGTTGCATAGCTGCATAAATCTCCTAGCTAGGTGGTAGTGCTCTGATGACTTTGAGATTCTTCTCTCTCTAGGTATATTTGTCCTTCTTGAATGCAGATACGTCCAGTAATATCTCAATGAACATGTTCATCATTTGTTCAATGTTCTCTCCAGGTCTCATCTTGAAGCCATCGAACTTGTTGCAGGCCATAGACAGCTTGTTCTCGATCATGGCTTCTGATCCAAGACTAAGTTCATGCAATGCTTCCCACATCTCTTTATCTATATCCAGATCTTGAATTTTGGCTAGATGGACACCTTTGACTGTGCTGGAAATAATTCCTTTAGCAAAGTCATCCAGGTTTGCTTCGCGTCGTTCTTCAGATGTATATGTTCTGAGATCTTTGAGCACATTCTCTTTGACTACTCCAGTTTCAGTGATTCGAGTCTTCTCTTCATAAATTGTCAGTGGACTTTTTTCTATCACTTTCCACATCAAACAGTGATGAGCTTTCAAGCAAGTCTTAATTCTGAAACTCCATTCTCTGTATCCTTGGATAGAGAATTCCTCGCAAGCTCTAATGAAAGAAGATTCCATAATAACAGATAGTATGCTCGTGAATAAAAATAGGTTTTCCTAGATCTATTCAAGTTGACCACGCAGGTTTCAACCTTGTGAAATAGAAATAATGGTCTGTTGAACCACTGCTCTGATACCACTTGTTGGTCTCGAAAGAGCAAGGTTTGGTGTATATGGGGGAATACACCAAATACAAACTTTTCAGTTTACTTGACTACTTAATTTAGAGAGATTAAGCTTTCTCGAGAAAGAGATTGCTCAAGTTGACAGACCAAATAGACTACCAGAACAGGCTAAGTAGGAATCCCTGATTTGAATCCCTAATTTGATCCTATTGCCTTGTAGGAATGGTTGACTGAATCTTTGATTATGGAAAGCAGATAGATTGATTGATTTATTTCCTTTCTTCTCACTCCAATTGATTCACCTTCTTTCTCGATCTCTTTGATTGATTGACTTTTCCTTCCTTCAGGAGATCTGATGATGTGGCATAAGAGGTGAGATTCTCTCTAAGTACGTTGGGTAACAGATTGTATACCAGATGACTAGGTGATCTGTAATAAAACATGTTCTCTCCTTTATGTTGATCTAGTTAACCATAACAAGTCCAATCTGATTAGGGTGGTCTGGTCCAAACTTGCTCGAAAAGATGGTGTCACCAATTGGGTGTGTTCTACTTTTGACCAGATCGAGTGACCTTTTACAGATCCTCTGTTTGCTCCAGGTGCTCTGATCTGCTTTCTTGAATAGAAGAACATCTTACAAGATGACTTTCCTATAGGACAGAATACTAATGTATTTGAGTCCTTTACATCTTAAGTCATCAGCTATCCTGGTCTAAGTAAAGCACGCTTGCTCTCTATCAGATTCACTTCTTAATGTAGTGATCAGTTACACGTTGAGCAGGCTAAGTTTAGCAAACAGATCATAAAATAAATCTAAGTGTGTTTCGAAAGAATATCATCAAAACTAAATTTTGTGAGGGGTTCCCAACAAGATTTCTTTTTAAGAAGTCATCATATAGTTTATTGCTTGTCATTGTGTAGATTATACCAGCTATTAAAGCCAAGTGACCATCATATACAAGCAAACACATCATCATTTAACAAGAAAACGCAAAGCCACACATAACACAAAATGGCACAAAATTCATCGTTGCAGTAAAATCAGACGGTTTCCATATCAATTTATTGTGTTAGCCACCAAACTCTCCAGATTGCAATATGAATGCTTAGGTTTCAGAGTAATACAAAGTCTGCAAGATGACAAAATGTTTAAAGGTGTGGAAGACCTAGTTAAGAATGTTGAGGATGCATTTCAAGAACTTTCAGTAGTCACATTGAATAATGTTTTTATCACACTTCAAGAGTGTTATATAGAAATTATGAAGGTGAGAGGATGCAACAACTATAAGATTCCCCACATGAACAAGGCTAAGCATATTAGGGATAGAACACTTCCAAAATGTCTACAAGTGGATGAGGTACTAATAAGGTAAAGTTTGGATTTTTTGTCATTGCCAGAGAACAACATTGGTGCATCCTACAATATCTGGAATTCTAGAAACAACTTTTGGTATTTAAGAATAGTTTTAACAATTCTATATTTTGATGTGGTTTACAATGTAACCAATGTCTACGATTTAGGAGTTGTTTAGCATGTAAACACTCTTTTCCTCCCAAAGTTTTGGTTATTAAGTCTGGATTACAGATTAATAGTTCTTTTTGGGTTATTAATTCTGGATTATTAAAGTTCTGGATTAACAGTATAACAGTTCTTTAGGTTAAAGACTGCTTTAATGCTGACATAGCTAACATGAAACACTCTAAAGAGCCATATACACAACTTCAGTAATTCAATCTTAGAAAATCTAAAGGTGGCAGCTATGAAGGGAAAACATGTGATAAAATTGATCACCCTCAGAATTCAATCATCACATGGTACAAATCAAAGGCTTCCCTATAACTCACCAACACAGTTAGTAATCTAGATTGCTAGTGTAAGCATCATGTAATGACTCTAGGGTTTCATATATTCCATACCCTCAGAAGATATTCATCATAGGGTTTTAACACCAATCCAACAATATCAAGTGCAACACCAGTGATTATCAACACACAATCTAGTATCAAGTGCAATATCAGCTCATTATAATCAAGTGCAGCAACGGTTCATTATCAACAGACAAATCTAATATCAAGTGCAATATCAGTTCATTATAATCAACTGCAACATCGGTTCAATCGCATAAATCAACAGCCAGCAACCATATGCAATCCATGTTAAAAACTCCCAAAATATGATTTTAACATAAAAGTGGTGGCTTTACACACAAATTAGAGCACATGCAGTATAATTACAGAACATCAAATAATAGATCAGTTCATGCAATGGCCAACTACGCCCACAGAAGAGGCCAACTACGCCCACATAAGAAAAAAATCAAACATTAGAGGCCAACTACGCCCAAAAAAGAAATAATCAGACATTAGGGGCCAACTACGCCCAAAAAATCGAATGCAAACCTTCTTTTTCGAGAAATAGAAACTCCACCACGGATCATTCATTTTCAACTAAAATTGTTTCGAGTCGCTCGCAATCTAATGAGGTCATCTAGCAATGATAAGCCAACCCAAGTTGTATTCTCAAGGAATACTTAGCAGGGCAGTTTAACTCTTTGTTACAAACGAAAGCAAGTAAAATAATTTTTGAAGGTTTTAAAACTAGGCGAGGAATATAAATAACGAAAGAATGTAAATCCTAAACTAATAGAAGTAAATAAGGAAATGAATTGCCTAGCTAAGAAAACGAGTTGCGAATTGAAAAGAATAAAAGTAACTTGGAATTCAAAATTGAAAAGAACGTAGAAAGTACTTTGGAATTTGATATCGAAAAGATCGTAGAAAAAATAAACGAAATAGGAAAACGAAAGCATAAACAAATAAAGGAACTTAATAATAATAACAAACCGGAATATAAAATAAAAGCAAACTTGATTAATAAACAGGAACGAACTTGAAACCACAACGATGAACAGAAAAACAACGAACTAAAATGTTGCAATCAGCTATCCTTAGGAATCGAATACTAAAACTAAAAACGACTAACTAAAAATCAAAAGTCTCGACCCTAGAATAATAGGTTGAGAGATGCTCAAAATATAAGTGTAAAACGTCTGGAAAAAGGTCTCTCAAAACGTCTGAAAAAAGGTCTCCTCAAAGTGTGAAATGCTTCGACTATTTATAGGCGAGAGCGAAGGTCATCGGCCGCTCAAAGTCAGCGACCGCTGAGTGTGTCAGTTAGACGCTCCTCGTGCGCCATCCGCTGAGGCCGTTAGCGCCGGCCGAGTCAGCGCTGGGTCAGCGGCCACTGAGGGGTCAGCGGTCGCTGGCCCTGGCTTGTGCTAGCTCGCGCACCTGGCTCGACCGTTGCTCGGTCTGGGACACCCACGCCTAGTTAGCGGCCGGTTAAGGCTACACGACCACTGACTAGTGCTCTCGGCTCTAGTCTTCATTTTCTCGTCATTTCTCGATCTTTTTTCATCCCATTTCCAACTTTAACACTTTTTAAACTTGTGGTCCTGAAACATAAAATGAAATTGAGCCTGAAACAACATGCAAAATGGGAAAACAACAAGAAGAAAGATAAGGAAAATACGAGTTCAGATGACCAAAAAGAGGCTAAACAATTCGCGATTCTCAAGTTCTATCACAAGATCCACATCGCCAAAGGCTTCTTCTTCTCCCACCATCACAGAATCACTCGAATCAAAATTAGATTGAAGGCGGATGGGCAAAGTGGAGATGTTGATTAGTCCATAAGAGTTTAACAGAGAGAACGTCGAGTGCAGATGAGAATGAAATAGGTCTAGGGTTTGGCGGCGAGATTGGGAGAGAGATTAACTGAGCTTTAATGGTGTAGATCTAGGGTTTGGCGGCGAGAGTGGATATGGAGAGATGAATTGCACGAATGAGGAGAAATGGATTAATTATGTGGGTTAATTAATTTGGGTAGTTGGGTTAATTAAATGGGTTTGGGTTATTTTATGTCTAATGAAAAATTATGGATGATTATAAGGTGAGAATTATTAATGGCATTTTGGAAATATTTTGAATGTTTGAGGATAAGGTGGTCATAAAAACATTTCTATAAATGGAAAGTTTCAAGTGGGAAGAAGTTTCGTGGACGTACAAAAATGACAAAATGGGAAGAAGTTTCATGGATGGAGGGAGTATTTCTCACTCACCAAAAAATCGATTTTGAGAAATAAAATATGCTACAATTATATACTCAAAAGTAGAATAATTTTCAATCCTCTAATTCACCTTGAATTAGCAACCGTTAATTAATTAGGAACTATACGAGCTCAAAATTAATCCAAATTAATTAACAGTCCTACAAACTCAAAATCAATTTATCCAAGAGATTCTATATGAGATTGTTGGTCCCGAAAGAGCCAGTTTGGTGTATGGGGGGGGGGCCCCCAATACACCAATTCAAACTTTTTAGGTTTACTTGTTTCAAATATAAGTATAAGACTTAAGCACACTTAAAGACTAAGATAGCTTAGGGTAGCAAGGCAAATCTTCTTGTTTGGAAGATTTAATCTTGCTCAAATATTACCTTATATGTGAAAACAGTAATCAAGAATATCAAATACAGATTTAAACTTGATTAATGTTGTGTGCGGAATATGGTGGTTAATGCTCTTTTTAATGAGTAAAACGTTTTCTTCTTTGAGGTGATTAACAACCCAAATTTAAATGCACGAGTATGAAGAAGATGATAATGAAGTAAAACAGAAATAAAGAACACAAGCAGTTAACGTGGTTCGGGATAAACTGTCCCTACGTCCACGGCTCGATCAAATCTAGATCGAATAACTTCACTAGCTTCCTCCTTTCTTTTTACTCGTTGAGTACGAGCCACAAGAATTATCAAAACTAGATAACTTCATGTGATTACAAAGCTTCTTCCTAAGATTGAAAACTACAATCTAGGAATACAACTGGATCAAAACTAGATCCTAACTTTGGGTTTTGGTAATAACAAATTTCCAGAAAGTAAATCTTCAAAATAATAAACACAACAGAGAATTCTTGAGGGATGGATGTGTTTAGAGCGTTGAGAGCTTGAAGATTTTTGAGCAGAGTATTTGCAGGATAATGGCTTGAATTCTCGTACTTCTTTCTGGAGGTGAAGGTGGTATTTATAGCCTCTTTGATGAAACTTCCGTTGGAGACGATGGTACTCTTTTTCAACGCATTAATGGCTGCATTAAATGCATGGCAGTGAGGTTGAGACACGCGCTGCCAATTGAGAGTGGTTACCACCTTTCACGAGATTTCCCAATGTATTGCCATACTGGGAATGATACTTAGTACAGGAATTTTGATTTTCTTGTACTTCATTCCTCAAAGTATGTTGTTGATGTGACAATACACGAAGTGGTTGACTTGTGAAAAATTTAGGTATGTCGGCAGTCCACCGTAGTTACTGTGAGGAGCAGCTTGATTTTGATGTCATACCAGCTCGCTGTCCTTCGTGTTGTAACTTCATCTCTTTGGTTCTTCATTGAATGTGACGACCAGATTGTTTTTGGTATAAAACGATCTGCTATATATATGGTAGAGATGATAAGATCGTTTTTGGACATAAACGATCTGCCGCTTGAGATGACTGCAGATTGATGCAATCATTTGGAACGAGCTGCTTCCGCCAATAGTAATGACTTGAAATAATGTTGTTGGCGAGCGAGCAGCGAACTGATTTTGAGAACGAGCTGCTCAACTACTTGTAGAATATAACATCCTATCAAATAGCTAATTCTAGTCTAGAGAACCAGATCGTTATAAGACAGCTTGAAACTGCAAGCTGCTTTTACAGTTGTGATCTGTTAAAGGTTAAACTAGAAGCTGAAACCAAAACAAATAGAATGACAGCGAGCTGCTACTATAAGAAGCAGATCGTTATTTACACCAAAAACGATCTGCTCACTATATTAGGAGCTAGCTGTCTTACACGAAAAAGAACTTGTTATCCTAGCAATCATTGTGTCCAGGATATCTTTACTAGAATAAGACATATCGTTAATTATGTATCAAAAACGATCTGCTTCTATTACACTAGATATTCCTTAATAGATGACAATGACTACCTGGTTTCAAAAGAACAAAACATCAAAGTGTAGTTTCGAAAAACATCATTAAAACTAATAAATTCATGGGGTTCCCAACAGAGATCTTTCAAATTTTTAATATTAATTTGATTGACTTTAAATACATGAATAAATACAAGTCAAGTGCAATCTTATTTCGACCTCTTCGTATCCATATTGTTGAGATTTACTAAATGTTGAAAAATCATGAGGATTTCTTGATTTATGAAAAAGTTATGATCTTATAATTTTGCTTTGTCATAGACTATAACCATTATGAGCAGATCAACTTATGGATTTGATGATATTATGTTGAACAACTCTATTGCGGTAATTTATGATGATAATATTATCATGAATTGGTTACTCCAGTTTGTCATTTATTATGATTTTGATTGGTATTATTAGCATGTTTATATGTTCTCTTTCGGTATATGTCCCAAGTTGGTTTTTTAGTTTTTATGATTATGATTATTCAGAACGACTTCTATTACAAAGAGTAAATCACATTTCGGTTTATATCAAACAAAACACTATTGTGTTTTTTCCCTATTGTATTCTGATTTGATAATTTTGTTAAGTATTATGCAGATATTTTTAGTTCCTTTGAAGTCGCATAACGTAATATATATATACTTGCATATATTAAGGATTTTTTTTTTTATGATTTACTCACGCAACAAAAATTCTAGTGTTATTGAGATCCATTGATATCATATAATTTGACAATTATTAGTTATCCCCATCAAACGCGAATATGTCTAGCTTATCTCACATCTGGTATCCCTATAAATACATGCATTACACTCATTTGAAAGTAACAAACATGAAACTCTCTAATTTTTTCTCAAAATTTCTTAACATTCTTGTACACCACATGCCTAGTCTACATTATCTAACTTGGGAAATGAAGTGTCTCCTGATGAACTTCCAACCTTCTCTAGGCTCTTTTTTGCAGACACGGGAATTAATTATTGTACGAAGAAGTTCATTCATTGAGAATGAATCGCCAAGTGAAGGTATGAGTTGGAAGATTCATACATTATCTTTATTTTGTTGTGATGAATTTGATTCTAAATACAACAACTGATATCGAATGTAGGAAACTTGACCAGAAAAAGGAGGCGAATTACCTTTCTCCAATAGTGTTTTTTATTTTTTAGAAAATGAGAACGTTATCTCTAGCACTAAAGCAACCTCTCTTCCCATTTATGGTGCTGAAGCCATATATGTTGTGTTGTAATGTCTAGTATCATCCAAATCGTTGAAGATTAATAGATCGAATGAGCAAATTGATGGAAATGTCTATTTTATCACTTGGTATTGGTCATGCCAACTTATCAATCTCGCTTTGATAGGTCAACTCAATGACCTGATCTAGATAGATCAATCTTGATATCACCTGGTCCTAGAATGGTTGATCAGGGATGTTAGGAACGTTTTTTATGATTGTAAAATTATTGTTTATGGGATTTGATGATGCAAAACCATAATGTTCTGTTTACATTTGTGTGCGTTTATATTTATGATGCTTAGTTGTATAAATGCTTTAGAGCATCTCCAATAGGAGGCTCTCTAAAGGGATCTCTCAGAGCATTTTTGTAAGTTTTTTTAAACTTTTTAGGTGGGTCCATGAATTTTAGGGAGATTTTTTGTTTTTCCCACAATGGGAGTCTCCCGGTTTTGAATCACTCTGTTTAGTTTCTATTTAAATTTATGAATTAAATTTTAAATTTTAAATATAAATTAAATAAATATGTAATTTAAATTTAATTTCAAATTTTAATTTTTCAAATTACTTATATTAATTTTAATTTTAAAAAATTATAATTAAAATACATTAATTAAAAAAACAAAAATTAGAATTAAAATATTGAAGAATTTGAGAGATAGTTGAAAGATTGAAGAATGGAAAGAGATGCGTGAAATATTGGGATTGAAATATGATATTTATAAATAAAAATTAGTAAAAAAAAAACTAACAAAATCAAAAAGAAAAAAAAGGAAAGGGGGGTCTCGGGTGATCCACCCTCATAGCGGCAACAATGAGGCGGCCTCCGGAGACCGCGTCCAGCCTCCCACCCACCAGCCCCGCCTCCCGAGTCCCTATCCCTGCAGCAAGTCAATGCCCAAGAGACCCTAACTGCAGGTGCTCTTAACAGTTTACAGATCTTCACAATGTAAGGACAAATCGAGTGATAACAAATTATGTCCATAGAAGAGCGATTTGTAGTTCATATTATGTCTAGTTAGTACTCCCTCTATCCCAATAAGCATGACACAAAACTTTTAGGCACGATTATTAAGGAGAGTGTATAAAGTAGTGTAAGAGTGATAAAGGTGGTAGGGTCCACACCTTTTTAAAGGGATAACTTTTACTATTTTAGGAATATGTCAAGCTTACTGTGACGTCCAAATAAGGGAATTGTGTCAAGTTTAGTGGACGGAGGGAGTACTACTTAACAGTTTGATCTAAGTATAAGGACTGATCAAGTACGATCGAGACCATAGAGATCATCTGTAATGCTATTAACATGTCATGAGAAGTTTATAATATAACATAAGGCTGTCAATTTTTGACACGACACGATAAGCCGACATAAACACGCACGAAATTAATGAGTTAATGTCAAGTCTTATCGGGTTCAGGTCTTTATCAGGTTGACACGTTAAGAACACAAAATTATCAGGTTGGGTTCGGGTCGAGTTCAAGCCGGGTTCAGGTTATCCTATAACAAAATTTTAGAATATATTAAAAATTTATATTTTGAAATAAATGTAATTTGTTTGGTTTTTTTTTTCAAAATGTTGTGTAGTTTCTTTAAATATAAAAATATATATATTTATAAATTCAAAAATTATGAATTTATTATTTTTTTTATTATAATTTTACTTTTTATGTCGTTTTCTCTAATAAATTTAGTTTTTTATCGTGTCAATAACGTTTCGTTTCATTATCGTGTCGTGTCAATCGAAAATTATCGTGTTCGTGTCGGGTTCGTCTCGGGTTCGGGTTTGAGCTTAACATGTCGGGTTCGTGTTTGGGTTCAGCAGAACCTTAATAGGTCGGGTTCAGGTTTGACCTTAACAGGTCGGGTCGTTATCAGGTCGACTCGATAATGACCAAACCCGCACGATTTGACAGACCTAATATAACAACTTAGTCAATAGAGCATGATCTTATTAGTTGTAGTAGGTTGATCAAAATGTAAGAACAAATAGATGTATAGATCTATTCTTAGAATTAACTTGGCCTTGTAGACTTAGGAATTAGAGCATCTACTTGGAAGCACAGATCGTGAAGCTAACCAAATGGACATATCAAGAAATGGACAGAACAAAGTGACCAAGTGGAATGTTCTAAGAGGGAACAGATGACCTGCTAGAAGAACAGATCATCAAGAGACAACTCATAATACAGATCAAAAGATGACTCGATCTTTGTGCCCAACAAGCTATTATCATAAAGATTGGAGGAAGATATCGATCTACCTAAATGGATTACAATCCATCTGTCATGTGCCACGTCAGATGACACGTAGGAAAAACTCCAACGACTATAAGTACATTCAACATTCAAAGTGTGTGAGTTGGAGCTCATTCCCTATAAGATGCAAGACTGCACACGCTGACTCTGGAGCAAGCCCAAGCTCGAGCTATTATATCGCAGGGAAGCATACTTCAACCGCTGGAACTGGGGTAGGAAACTACTTAAACAAGACATAGAAGGAGGAAGAAGCAGACTGAAATGAGGAAGATGAAGGGCAAGAAGCGGAGGCGAGGCGGTCAAGACTTTCCATGCGCGAAACAAGGAAAGATATCTCTCTTACCTTCTAGTGGAGATTCGAATGATTTGGAGCATCTACTCAATATGGGCGGAATTTGTTGTTTAGCTCATTTTTGTAAGCTTTTTTTTCATCTTTAGTAGTGTATAGTTGTTAGTTTATAGTTGATTTTTATGCCCTTTTACTCCACTTTTACGTCGGTTTTTGTTTGCTTTGGTATGAGTTAGCCGATGATGTGGAGTCAACAAAGTGGTATGAGTCGAAGAATGCACGAGCTGAAGAATAGCATAGACGAAACGAGCGCGGGGTCCAGCGGGCCCTGGACCCCAGCGCTCGCTGGCTTGCAGACCTCGAATTTTCAGAGAGCAATCCCCATCGACCGCTGGGTTCCCAGCGATCGTTGGGTTTGCATTGCGCGCGGGCATCATAGAATCAACCCCAGCGGCCGCTGGGTACTCAACGACCGCTGGGTGCAGAAAAATGGCAGTTTTTGACGTCTTTTAAAGACAAAAATAGATGTATTTGAAGACCTGATCTTACACACCAGACTTAGAACTCTCCACGGATGATTTTTATTGCTTCCTTAGATAGATTTAACATCTTCCTTTGGATTGAAGTGTGTTCCAACTTGAGATTATTGAAGTTTATCTAGTGAGTTTGCTTTCTATTGATCTTCTCATTGCTTTAATCTAATTTCTCATTGGTGGCTAGACATTTGTTAGGACTAGATGTCTTATATCTTCAATTGATGTCTTGATTCATTAATGCTTTTGTTGTTTAACATGTGCTTAATGAAATTCAATGCCTGATCAATATTTGATTCTCTAATATTTTAAAATTGATTGATGAATTATTTTAATATCTAAACTTGATTAATCAACTCTAAATTTTCTAATCGAAAACATAGAATAGTAATTCATGTGTAGATCAAACAATCTCCATAGGTGTGATTTTGATACGTGAGTAAAAATCGTTGACTCGTCGATGAACACACGTAAGTGGATAACTAGGCAACCTTAGGAGATGTTGTATCAAGCATGAATGCATGATTTAATGTGATGTTAATTGTAGATTGTAGAATATCCAAGTCCTAGACTTCAATCCATTGTTCTTTAATTCATTATTTAATTGTTTAACTAGTTAGCTATTGACTATCAAATCGATTTTAGAGTGTTTAGGAATTGATTAAGTGCTACCTTTTGATAGGCCCTGCTCAACCTTCCTACAAGACTCGACTAGGGTTAACTTATCGAATATTATAGACCTCGTTAATTGCGAGAACCTAGGTATACGTTTTAGGTTGAACATCTGTCAAGAAGGAAAATTTTGCCACCAACCCTAAACGCTTCTAGTTGTTGTCAGAGAAGGCCTATTCCCATCTATCCCTCTATATATTCGAGTCCGACCATAGGCCAGGCAAACAGAAGTAGTGCATGTGACATTGGATTGAATTGAGCGATACACGAGCTGCATGTTTCTCTTATTTAGTCTAGGTTATATTCTACAAATATTTATGAGTGATTGCAGGGAATAAAAAAAAGTCCTACATATACTTTTAATTTCTATTTATGCATTTACGACCTTCATTAGGGTTGGTTCTACCAAAAGGTACTCATGACTTTCAACTTTCGTATTATAATTAAAATATAATTTTTTCCACTTCTCGTGTGTTGTTTTCTTTATTATGTGTAGCAAATTTGTTGGGTGGGATTAGGGGGCACGTGACGAGTAAAAAGCGGTCACTATAGATGACATCTGCCTTTAACCAACGATGTGCACACACAACGAAAACACTTGAACCAGTGATCATGACACAAGTCAAGACCCAACAAGTTAATTCCAAGTCAAGTTACTTTCTTTGTTTTCTTTTCAGTTCTTTACTTTCATTATTTACATTACGCTTAACCAAGTTATTTATTTAGTTGTCCATCCTAGTAAACCAATAGATCGATCGGTTGTTCTGGACTAATTTTTTATTGACATTTTCAAGTGAATTCAAATTTGTTGTTATATACTTTGATATTTTTTGCTTCTTATAAACAAATTTTGGCCCGAACCATTTATGGTAAGGAAAAATTTAATTCAAAGGGAGAAAATAGGAAAAATTTGGAACATAAATATCATTTGATTTGTCGATCTTAAAAAAAAAGTAAAGTTTCATCGCTAAGTGACAAATAAGAAATTTATGGAAAGTTACAATCCCCATCACGGAATATTGCACCTACACGTTGGCATCGCCATTGTTTTTCGATCGGAAGACTGAGAGCTAACTATCGCGATTTTGGACTATCTGGACACATACTTCGTAAAATAGTTCATGCATGTTTGGGTGGCAGAGCAACAAGATCGAGTTGGTAAGGATTAACGCTTCATTTCTTAATTGATGATCATAAATCACGTCTGAAAAATAAAATAACTTATTCGTGTTTGTAAAATTTATTGTTAAGTTGTGCTGGTGTAATTAATGGTAGAGCCTATCTGTGTTGGTTGTACACTCATGTATATATAATGAGGGTAACATGGTAAGAGTTGCACATTTTTATTCTTTTCTAACATAAATGACTATTTTTTACCTTTTTTTATTAATTTTTTTTTGCTATTTTAAGGATAGTCCCAAGGAATAATATGAACACATTCTCAAAAAAAAAAAAAATAAGAATGCGGTTGAATATATTGAGCCACATTTATATAGACCCATATTTTAATTTTCTCATATGGTGTTGTGATACATAGGTAGCTCCGAATAATGTTTTATATTATTTTTAATTAAATGTATATTGTGATTGATACAAAAATTAGTGGTATATAAACATGTAGACTATATTATATCTACTAGTAGGTATAATGGAAGGGTTTCTCATTCTAATTTTAGCTTAAAAATTTGATCCCATAACCATTTTCATATATATTTAAATCGGATTGGGTTCGGGTTCAGGTTGTGGATAACTCGGGGAGGGGAGGGTATCCGCTAAATAAATTTGTTAGAAAACAAATTATTTTTTGAAAAACAATATAATTACAAATTAGCATGATAAAATAATTATGTATAAAAAATTCAAAATAATTTTTATTTTTGATATCCATTATTTTATTTATACGAAAATTTAAAAAATTATATAAAAAAAATATAATTGTCACAGCCCGAACCTAATAAATTATTATAATTTATATATTTGTGATTTTATATGAATTTTACTTATTATATTTAATTATTTGATATTAAATTTAAATTTTATTTTAGACGAGGTCGCGCTCCTAATTTAAAATATATGAATAAAAAATTTAATTCGAGAACTTATTATTAATGCTATTATGTTTAAATAGGTGGTATATTTTCTATAGAATTAGATTTTTGTAGTAAACTTTTAATTTGTTAGCCCATAGTTAAAATATAACTTATAAGGCCCAATAACCACTTTTACAGCAGAAATTTTCTATTAGTGTTAAACATATATATTTTTTTACATTTTTAAAGTTATAGATATACCAACAATTTTATTTTTAGATTTAACAACCTTTAATTGAAATTACACCCCACCATTAGATAACTATTAGGAGATATTTTTTTAGATGATATATTCTGTTGATGACTGACCACATCTTGATGTGATGCGCCCTAAGACACATCTCAAGTCGAAAGCTCCAATCTTCATATCCTGCAATGGAAAAATCTTCGCATGCACGAGCCATCTGTCCTTCCATGACTTAGATAGATGATTAGTATAATGCAAGTCTTTATGCAGTGAAAACGTTTTTCAAAGATCTATTCAAGAAGACCACACAGAGTAAACCTCCTGTGTTAACAGATACAATGGTCAAAATGAACCATGCTCTGATACCACTTGTTGGTCCCGAAAGAGCTAGTTTGGTGTATGGGGGGGGGAATACACCAATTCCAACTTTTTAGGTTTTCTTGTTTTTGTTTTTAATCAATAAGGTTTAAGCAATCTTAGAATATAAGAAGGCTTGAATTAGCAAGAAGGTTCTTCGCAGAAGAATCAACTTAGCTCAAGTATACCTTAAGTGTAAAGTAACAGTTAATAAGAGAAACTTGAACAAGTTAATCTTGATTAATGTTGTGTGCGGAATTCGGTGGTTAATGCTCTTATGTTGAAAACGTTTTCTTAACCAATAGATTAGAGATAAACAAGTTTAATGCAATTATGAAGAAGATGAGTATGAAGTAAAACAGAAAGTAAAGAACGCAAGAGTTAACGTGGTTCGGGATAAACCTCCCTACGTCCACGGCTCGATCAAAACTAGATCGAAATCAACTAATGTCTCCTTTCTTTTTACTCGTTGAGTACGAGCCACGAGCTTTATCAAAACTAGATAAATACTTGTGATTACACTTCTTCTAGATTGAAAACTACAATCTAAAATATTACAACCTTTGGATCAAAACTAGATCCTTAACTTAGAATAATGTAAGAACAAATTTCCAGAAAGTAATCTTCAAAAAGATGAACACTCAGAGAATTCGTAGGTGGAGTGTTTTAGAACGATGAAAGCTTTGAAGATATTTGAGCAGAGTTTTGGCTTTGATTGCTTGAATTCTCGTATCCCTTTCTGGAAGTGAAGGTGGTATTTATAGCCTCAATGAAGAAACTATCCGTTGGAGACGATGCCTCTATTTTCAACGCATTAATGGCGGCATTAAATGCATGTCAGAGTTGTTGAAGCACGCGCTGCCAGGTTGAGAGTGGTTACCACCTTTCACGCAATTTCCCAATGTGTTGCCATACTGGTAATGATTGATTTTACAGAGATATTTGAAAATCTTGTACATCATTCCTTAAAACATACCGTTGATGTGACAACACACTGAGTGGTTGACTTATGACAAATGTAAGTATGTCTGCAGCCCACCATAACAAAAAGAAAGATCTCGCTGTTGTTTGAGCAGATTTTCTTTTTGATCCTTAAACATTTGAGATACACAGCTAGCTGTTTGATCACTAGCTGTTTCAACCTTTGTTTGAGTACTTCTTGTTGAACCCTTCCATACACTGGAGTTATGGAGCACTCACTGTGATTTCTTCTTCTGGGTTAAAACAGCTCGCTGATCCTTGATCTAAGAGCACAGCTCGCTGTTTGGCGTGGTCTCGCTGTCTGGGTGCTTTCTGTTGATTTCACTAACTGTTTGATCTCCTGTATTGATGAGTAGCTCGCTGCTGATTCACTCGCTGCCTTTCACTCGCTTGTTGAAGACATTGTTTGAGCACTAGCTGTTGAAGTCTAGCTTTTTAATAGAACTGAGTCAAGCTGTTATAACCAAGAGTACTCGCTGTCAAGCTTGATCACTAGATGTTGTAACCAAGAGTACTCGCTGTCAAGCTTGATCACCCGCTGCTTTCTCTTCACACAGCTCGCTGCTTTCTCTTCACACAGCTCGCTGTTGTCTTTTCTTTCACTAAGTACAGTAGGTAAAGAATGGACAGATAGTGGATCATGATCTGTTCCATTTTAATTTAAACAGAAGTGAAGGCTAAGATCAAAACATGTAGATCATAAATAAAATACTACACAAGTAATGACAGCTACCTGTCCTTAAACTAGTAACAGATCGCTGTGATAAATACGAATCGAGTAATGAAGAACATTTATAATTAATGTGTCCAGGAATGCTTTTATCAAGAATAACACAGATAGTAAAAACTGTACTATCTGCTTCTTTTTATAATTTAGCATATTCCTTAACAGATGACATTAATTACAAGACAAAATATTTAACTAAGTGTTGTTTCGAATTGCATCATCAAAACAATATAAACTTGTGGGGTTCCCAACATATTCGATCGATCACACCGCCTCTTTCAGAGAGAGCAACTTTGAATATATATGAATATATATATATATATATATATATATTATATATAGATATAGATATTTAACATTATTAGGATTTGAACTCGATACCTTTCATCACAAATTCTAACCTATGAGCCAATAGAACAAAAAGATAAGTTGAACATTGAACAATTTATAAAATACATGTACAAACTGAATATGTTTTAATTTTTAAATTTTGTAAACTTTATGGTTTATTTTCTCTCTCCTATAATACTTTTCTCCTAAAATTATTTTATTTTGTTCGTAAAAATATTTGCAATATTATGCATATTAAATTAAAGATCTCAACAGTACCTTTAATTTGATATATAATATATAAAATATAAATTTAATATAAAAATAATAATACATTAATAAATTAAAAATAATTATATATATAAATATTCTTATACATATAATTTATATATATATAATGTTCCTAATTATGAAGGTGAATACTCTTTATAATATGTTTTAATACTATGCAGGAAGGACGAATTAGATATAGTGTCTCAATCTATTTTTACTATAAAATTTAAGTGTTATCTAATATGTTTTCCTAATTTTATTTTCATATATCTTGGTTTAATCTTTTATGTAAGGGTATATAATTGTTTTTAGTATTTAATACTAATAATTATAATCAATTTGTATAATTGATAACTTCAACACTAACATATGTTAACTCCGTCCCACTTATTTAGACACATTTTCCTTTTTGAGTTATATCACTTATTTAGACACGTTTTCTTTATTTAGTAAATTTTAAAGTACAAACCATGTTCTTCAAAAGCTATTACAACTAAATATTAATATCAGTGTCAAAAGTAAATGAATTTAAATAAGTGGGAAGGACTATAATTTTTCAAAAAATATTAATTTTAATGTATTATTATAAATATTAATTAAATGCTAAATTTAATAGTGAAACATAGAGTGGAATACAAATGGTCTTTCAATTTTGGAGCACTATTAATTTACACGGTCCAAGTTATATATAAATATTAAATATATTGAATTAAATAATTTCAATTTTATTAATTTACTAGCTTTAAGGAGGGAAGGATGTAATACCCCTCTCTTTTAATAATAGTATTAATCGAGTTTTACTATATTAGAGTTTTCACATCCGTAAAAAAATTTATAAAACTCCGATGTTGAGTTTTATTTTAGGTTATTAATTTAAATCGGATAACGATTTAAATACGAAAATCAAAACGAATTGATTTAAGTAAAATAATCGAATTAATTTAATAAAGTAAATCAACACATTTATCTAAAGTCTTCAACCCCTACACCCTCCTATACAACAATTACTACCATATCTCCGTACAAACACCAAATCTACAATTCATATCAATGGATTTTATTAGTCTTTAGATATTTGCAAGACGTGGCTCTTCTTTAGCCACACAACAATGTAAACTCCCATCTTTTAAGCAACATCACCCTTTCATCATTTCTCCACACCCTAATCTGTAAGAGACCGAGAAGAAAAAGAAGAAAAGCAAGACGAGCAAAGCAGTGAAGAACATTAGGAACAAAAACGACAGACATATCCATTTAGTTCATCACCAAATCAAGTAGGTTCAAGATCTTATTTCATTTAAATTATAGCATGCTCATAATCTATTAATTTCAGTTTTAAACTTGGAACATAGGTCTATTGCCTAAATCTTGACCCATAACTTAGATTGCATTTGCATATTTAAGAATGAAGCTTCATAATTTAGAAGGAAACTTCTACTGTATGGCTACACAAATATATCATAAATCCATCGCCAATCAACATAAATCAACAAAGACTTGAATAGTTAGAAGAGAGAAGGGATATAGTAAATATTTTTTTCTGTAGCATAAAGATCGAGTCTTGATTGTGTTGGACGAGTTTAGAATGAGTCACATCGACTCACGGAGTTTAGGAAATTGAGTCGGCCGAGTCGGGTTTGAGTTGTGACAGTCGGCTTGGGTTCTGGGTGGTGCTGTAGCATGAGGGAGACACGTTGATGACCTCAGAGGCTTCGGAGGTTGCTGTCTGTAGGAAACCAGAGGGAGAGAAGTTCATAGAGTCGACGGCGGCGGCGGCAACGACTCGGAGAAGGCTGCTGCAGGCGAGCAGCGGCGATGAGTGCAATAGCTCCGGACAGACCTCGGATAGCCTTCGAACCACCTCGAACAGCTTCAGAGCTATGTAGCGACGTCGGCAAGATGGCGCAGCGGTAGAGCAGGGAGCAGCAGCGCGGATGGTGGCTATGGTTTCTATAGAAGATGAAGAAAAAAAAAAGAGAAGAGAAAAGAACCTCACGGTTCTGGGGAAGAGAAAGAAAGAAAAATGAATAAAGGAAAATGGTAAATAAAATAAAAAGAAAGATAAAATATGAAGAATCTAATTTTAAATCAAAGAAGGAGGGAGATAATTTGGTTATGGTGATGCAGATGAAGAAAGGAGAAGAAAGGAAATTGGAAGGGGAGGGAGATGGGTTCGACAGTGGGGAGGAGAGGTAGTAGAAGTAAAAGAAGTTTGTGCTAGGTTTTGGGTCAATAAGTTTTTCTATGGGCCAAGCCCAATTAAAAAGGTTGGATCAAAATGTAAATATTTTGGGCCTAAATAATTAATTTAATGGATCAGAATTAATACTTATATTCATAATTTATTTATTAAAACGATTTAATTAAATTAATCTTATTTAATTAAATTACAAAAACTTGATTAATAATTATTAATTGAGAGTAATTATTTAGTTATGAATTATTAATTAATTATAAATAATTAATTAATAAAAAGATCAAGAATCGAACATCAACGAAATAACTATTAAAAGGGGAATTTAATATTTAATTCTCATATCATTATATGATTTAATTATCTCATTTTAAATGAGAAATGATAGCTTTAAATTATTAAATGCTATAAAACGAGCTAAGATTTTTGGAGAAAATCAAATTGTCGTTTCTAGAAAATACAATGGATATGAAACTCTAAGAGCTATTTATTAGCTTTTAATTAGATATAGTGTTGGGAACCCCATGAATTTATATTTGTTTTGATGATGTTCCTCGAAACTACATTTTGATGTTTTGGAAACCAAGTAGTCATTGTCATCTATTAAGGATTATCTTAAGTGTAAAAGAAGCAGATCGTTTTTGGTTTCTATTCGTAGTTCACATTTCAACAGATCACAAATGTAAAAGTAACTTGAAGTTCTCGAGTTTACTTATATCGATCTGGCTCTCTACACTAGGTTTAGCCTTGAAAAGGAAAGTATAGTTTCTAGAGGATGAGCAGCTCGTCTCTAAATGACTACATCAGCCCGCTGCTCGAGGCCAGCAACAAATCGTTATTAACTCATTGCAAGAGGTAGTGCAGCTCGTTTTAAAATGAATACATCTACCCACTGTAATCCCAAGCAACAGATCGTTTATCTCGATAACGATCTGGTCATCTCTACCACATATACAAGAGATCGTTTTATATCAATAACGATCTGGTCGTCACATTCAATGAAGAACCAAAGAGATGAAGTTACAATTCGAAGGACAGCGAGCTGCTATGACTTCAAGTTCAAGCTGCTCCTCACAGTAACTACGGTGGACTGCCGACATACCTAAATTTGTCACAAGTCAACCACTCCGTGTATTGTCACATCAACAGCATGCTTTAAGGAATGAAGTACAAGGATATCAAAATTCCAGTACGGTGAATCATTCCCAGTATGGCAATACATTGGGAAAACACGTGAAAGGTGGAAACAACTCTCATGTGGCAACGCGTGTCTCAACAACCCTGCCATGCATTTAATGCTGCCATTAATGCAATGAGGGAAGGACATCTTCGTCTCTAACGGATAGTTTCTTCATTGAGGCTATATATACCACATTCACCTCCAGGAACGAGTACGAGAATTCACGATTACAAAGCTCAAATATCTTCAAATACTCAAAACTCTAAAAGCGCTCCTTCAAGCTCTAGAATTCTCTGAGTGCTTTATTATTCTTTTGAAGATAGTTTCTGGAAATTTGTTGTATACAAAACCCAAGTTAGGATCTAGTTTTGATCCAAGAGTTGTAAGATTTAGATTGTAGTTCTTCAATCTAAGAAGTGTAATCTCAAGTTGTTATCTAGTTTTGATAAAACTTGAGGCTCGTTCTCAACGAGTAAAAAGAAAGGAGACATAGTAGATTTCAATCTAGTTTTGATCGAGCCGTGGACGTAGGGAAAGCTTATCCCGAACCACGTTAAATACCTTGTGTTCTTTCTTTCTGTTTACTTCATTATCATATTCTTCATTCTCTTGCATTAACTAGGTTGTGTTAAAGATTGACTAAAGAAAACGTTTTTAATCACAAAGAGCATTAACCACCGAATTCCGCACACAACATTAATCAAGGTTAACTTTCTTAAAGTTAATCTTATTGAGTGTTTTTTTTCACCTAAGGTTTATTTGAGCTAAGTTGTTTCTTCTTCCCAAGAAGAAACCCTAAGCTAACCTAAGCTATCTTTTTTCTAAAGTGCGCTTAAGCCTTATATTTAAACTTTGAACAAGAAAACCAGAAAAAGTTTGAATTGGTGTATTCCCCCCCCCCCCATACACCAATCTAGCTCTTTCGGGACCAACAAGTGGTATCAGAGCAGTGGTCCATCTTGACCATTGTTTCTAATTCACAAGAGATTATCTCTGTGTGGTCATCTTGGATAGATCTTGAAAACGTTTTCACCGCATATTGCATTTGCTTTTATATTTAATCATCTACCTTGAAGCTATGGAAGGACAGATGATACGTGCTTGTGAGGATTTCTCCATTGCTGGATATGAAGACTGGAGTTTCAGAATTGAGATGTGTTTACGTGCACAACATATCAAAATGTGGAATGTCATTACTGATGGACCCATTAAAATTATGAACAAGGGAAGTGCTGAGATAAAGGATGGAACTAGTCCAACTCCTTCACTGGTCATAGTTGAAAAGGAAAAGACTATTGACGAATACACTGTTGAAGAAAGAAAAGAAGCTGGACTCGATGACTTTGCCAAAGGTCTAATTTGGAGTACAGTAAGAGGCGTGTACTTAGCCAAAATCAGACATCTTCAAACTGCCAAGGAGATGTGGGATGTACTCAAAGAAATCAGCCGTGGATCAGACATCATCCAAGAAAACAAGCTGTCTATTGCTTGTAACAAATTTGAAGAATTCAAAATGAAGTCTGGAGAGACTATAGCTCAAATGAAGAACCAGTTCACTGAAGTGTTGATTGAAATAGTCATCATCGACAAAAATAAGTATTCTCAACGAGAGAAAAACTTGAAAGTCATTCGAGCTCTACTAGCTACTTGGGAAATCTACTCAGCCATGCATCCCATGATGCCAGAGTTTAATTCTCTCACCACTGATTCATTATTTGATTTGCTAGCTGGAAATGAGTACGAGATCAATCGTATTCATGGAATAACTAATTCTTCCTCTAGCAAATCCTCTGCTCCAGGAAATCATGATAAAGAAACTGCCTTCAAAGCCAAATTAAAAGAGAAGGAGATAGAAAGAAAAGCTGGACCAGTTGTGGTGGTGAAAGATTTGTCAAGTTCTGATGACGAAAACTACCCCACCAAGAATTATTTTGAGGAGTATTCACTTATGGCCCAAAGATTCCAGAAGATGGAGCTTAGGGCAAATAAATACAAGCGTCTCTACAAGGACAACAATCGAAGCTTCAAAGGAAGAGATCGGTCGGGGGATCGACCAGATAGGAAAAGTGAGGTAAAACCCAACTCATCATATGTTAAAGCTGACCTATCCGAATTTTCTTGTTTCAAGTGTGACAGGAAAGGCCATTTTAAAACAGACTGCCCAGACATCTCCAAGGCAGAAAGAGAAGAGCTAAGAAGCAAGTGTGACAGAAAGCTTAGGGAACAAAGAAAAGCTATGCTCGCAGAAGAACAAGTCACACCAAGTACTCTAACCGACAGCTCATCCGAAAATGACGAAGCATTTGTGGCCAACGAACTGGACCTCGATTGGGATGAATGCCTCATGGGTCATGACAACGGACTCGACAACAATGAGGTAGAAATCAATTGAACTCCTGTTATTACTAACTCACCTACATGTGATTCTGGTGATGAAGAAGAGGATGAAGACGATCTATTCATTGAAGATTTTAACAAACTAATGGAAGATCACGCAAGACTGAACAAGATGTTCAAACACGCTGTAAAAGAAAATGGAAGAATGGCAAACACTATTCAGGAAATGAAGAAAATCAGCAGCTCATTCAATGATAGGGAAAAAGCTCTACTTCAACAACTCAAAAGCAAGAGTGAAGAAAACTACACATTGAACGCCAAGATATCAGATCTCATTGATCGAGAAGCATCTGCTCAACGTAAGGTCGATGACTTGAGTGCCATAGTTAATCACTCAATTCAAAAAAAGCAGGATAGGAT
The DNA here is from genome assembly GCA_026898415.1 of Leonotis leonurus. Taxonomy (NCBI): domain Eukaryota; kingdom Viridiplantae; phylum Streptophyta; class Magnoliopsida; order Lamiales; family Lamiaceae; genus Leonotis; species Leonotis leonurus. The sequence goes on from JAPKLX010000124.1 coordinate 159,404, forward strand.
TCAACTCATCAATGACATGCAAAGAAGAGCTGTAGCCCATACTAGACTTGGTTTTGACGGAGTTGACAAAGGACCACCAAAAGGGAAATTTGTCAAAGAAAAAGGAAAGGATAAAATAGTGAATCTCAACAACAAGGCGAGACAACCACAAGCTATCTTGATCAAGGATCAAGGTCAGCAGCAACAAAAATTCACTACTCAAGGGATTGGATTTCAACCAAGGAAACAACCTGCCCAAAGGATAAATCAAACTGCTCGAGAGTTCCTACACCAGCGAGCTCCTCAATCTTTCAATCAAAGAAAACCACCTGCTCCCCACAAGCCATCTGCTCCTAGGAAGCAACTATTGCCTAAACAACCACCTGCCAAGAAGAAAGTCGTGTACATCGACTTTAGTGGCAAACAAATCAGACCGTCACAGAATGTCACTATTATTAGGCAAATTTGGGTTCCAAAAGGAACCGTGTCTACTAACAAAGCACCCTCCTTCAGTAGGGTAGCTAAATAAACTTTATTTGCAGGAAAGGAAATCAAGGAGAAGAAGAGATGCAGCTCGGGGCGCGGTATGGATCCTAGACAGCGGATGCTCCAAACATATGACATACAACAAAGAAATGTTATCTAACTACAAGGAAAGCAATGGGCCAATTGTGACTTTTGGAGGAGACTCGAAAGGATATACAAGAGGTTACAGCGATCTCTATGTTGGTAACACAATTATTCAGAATGTATCTTATGTTGAAGGACTAAATCACAATCTATTCTCAATTAGCCAATTTTGTGCTAATAACAAGAGAGTAGAATGAACCGCTAATAAATGTCTAGTGAAGAACTTGGAAGGAGAAGAAATTCTTCTTACCGGAATTTTGCAGGACAGATTGTACATTGTACAATGGAATGAACAGACTGAAACTTGTCTTGTAACTGCATCGAAATCCTCCACCAGCTGGCTATGGCACAAGCGCTTGAGCCATCTCAACTTTAAATCAATTAACAAACTGGTGAAAAACAACCTGGTTGAAGGTCTACCTAATCAAATCTATGACAAAGACCATGTGTGTGAAGCTTGCCAAGCCGGAAAACAAACAAGAGCATCATTTCCTACAAAGGCAGCCCACTCCACCTCTAGGATTTTGGAACTCCTACACCTAGACCTTTTTGGACCTGTATCTCCATTAAGTGTAAACGGTAGAAAGTATACTCTTGTTGTTATTGATGATTTCTCTAGATTCACTTGGGTTATTTTCATGTTCAAGAAAAAGGAAACTCTAGAGAAACTACCAGATCTTCTCAACAAACTTTCAAATCAAAAGGAGTCATCCATCATCACCATTCGATCTGATCATGGAACCGAATTCATCAACCATATGATCAAAGGATATTGCTCAAAAATGGGAATTCAACATCAAACTTCAGCAGCTCGTACACCCCAACAAAATGGGATAGTGGAAAGGCGAAAGAGATCACTCAAGGAGGCTGCCCGAACTATGTTAAATGAAATCAATCTCCCAAGGAATTTCTGGGCAGAAGCAGTCAACACAGCCTGCTATACTCAAAATCGATCTGTTGTAACAAAACGTCATGGGAAAACTCCATACGAGCTATGGAACAACAGGAAGCCTCGAATCTCTTACTTTAGATCATTTGGATGTAAATGTTACATTCACAATAATGGGAAAACTCAATTAAAAACATTTGATAGCAAAAGTGATCAAGGAATATTTTTGGGATATTCTGAGATCAGTAAAGCTTATAGAGTTTTTAATGAAAGAACCCTTGTTGTGGAAGTAACACCACATGTTATTTTTGATGAAGCCAATTTTGAAGTTTCAGGAACAGATAGCACTTCTTCAAAAGATGATCTCTCTCACTCAACATTGAGAAATTTCACAGATAGACTCATCGATGACATTCTTCTATGGAGTCCACGAAGAGATGAAGATGAAGAAGAAACTAATAATCAACCTACTGGAGAAAAGCCACAGCAAGGGGGAACAGATGGACAACTCTTTCATCTAGGGGGAACTTCACATGAATATTCTCAACCATCCGTTGATGAACAAATCACTCAATCTCCCTCTCCCTCAACTCAACATCCATCTGTTCAACAATTGGTAAATGAAGTATCAAGCATTGATTTAAATACTAACGATCTCTTTGATGTGTCTACCATAGATCATCCCGAATTTGAAAATCCACCCGATAAAATAGAAATCAAAGTATTTGAGGAGGAAATGAAAAGGCGAAGAAAATGGATAGATAGCCATCCTTCTAACCTCATTGTTGGGAACCCTACGGATGAAGTCAAAACAAGACGTATGCATGGAGAAAGCGCATTACTAAGCTGCTATCTTGCTCACACCGAACTTAAGGACATCAAAGAAGCCTTGCAAAGTGCAGATTGGATCAATGTCATGCAAGAAGAATTAAATGAGTTCAAGAGAAATGATGTGTGGTACTTAGTGGATCGACCTCATCATCAAGGTGTGATTGGAGTCAAATGGATATTCAAAAATAAAAGAGATGAAACAGGCGAGGTGGTGAGAAACAAAGCAAGGCTAGTCGCCAAGGGATATTGTCAACAAGAAGGAATCGATTTTGATGAAACCTTCGCACCTGTGGCACGACTAGAAGCTATCAGATTGTTTCTTGCTTATGCAGCCTTTCAACGCTTCAAAGTATTCCAAACGGATGTAAAAAGCGCATTTCTAAATGGCATTCTGGAAGAAGATGTCTGCTTGGAACAACCACCTGGGTTTGAAGTTGAAGATGAGAGCAAGGTGTACAGATTAGCTAAAGCAGTGTATGGCCTAAAACAAGCTCCTCGAGCTTGGTATGAGACACTGTCTACATTCTTACTTCAATCGGGATTCAAACGAGGATCAGTTGACAAGATATTATTTACTATTAAAGTTCAAGACTATATCCTTTTAGTTCAAATTTATGTTGATGATATCATCTTTGGATCCAAATCTGAATTCCTTTGTAACAAGTTTAGTAAGCTAATGCAGGACAAGTACAAGATGTCAATGATGGGAGAAATGAATTTCTTCCTAGGCTTGCAAGTCAAGCAATCTGCTGATGGGATCCTAATTAATCAATCCAAATACATGAACGATCTCATCACAAAGTTTGGAGTTAAAGATTGCAAACCAGGAAAAATCTCAATGCAAACCAATGGGCAGATTGGCCCTGATGCACTCGGGAAGGCAATAGATGTAAAACTGTATCGTGGTATTATCGGTTCACTTTTATATCTAACTACTAGTCGACCTGATATTACTTTTGCAGTTGGTGTTTGTGCTAGGTATCAAGCAAGTCCAAAGGAATCCCACTTGGAAGCAGCCAAACGAATATTGCGTTATCTCAAAGGGACCATAGAAATAGGTTTATGGTATCCATGTGATGATAACTTTGAATTAACGGGTTACTCTGATTCTGATTATGCAGGTTGCAAGCTTGATAGAAAATCCACATCTGGGACTTGTCAATTTCTTGGAAGCAAGCTCATCTCGTGGTTCTCTAAAAAGCAAACTTCGGTTGCAACCTCAACAACAGAAGCAGAGTACATGGCTGCAGGGAGTTGCACAGCATAAATCTTGTGGATCAAACAACAACTAAAAGATTATGAAGTATACATGGATAGCGTGCCAATATTTTGCGATAGCTCCAGCGCAATTGCCATCACCTAAAATCCTGTCCTACACACTCGCTGCAAACATGTTGATGTTCGTCATCACTTTATATGTGACCATGTTGAAAAGAAGAACATCAAGATAGAGAAAATTCATACGGATGTGCAGCGAGCTGATATTCTCACAAAAGCATTACCCGAAGACAGATTCAAAATGCTTTGTGGAAAATTGGGATTAATAAACCTTGAAATTGGTACAAGTGTTGATAACAGCTAGCTGGTGGTAAAAAGCAATCTGTTATCACACCTCTAAATCTAGCTCCTTATTTACTAAGTTATAATGTACTGCTAAACTGTGCTTAATTTCAAATCAAACTGCTCAATTTTGAGTATTAACAGCTAGCTGATTAAGTTGAATGTACACAGCAGATCGTTCAAAGAAGAAAACGACCTGCTATCTATCAACGAAAGTAGCAAGCTGCTACCATCAACAAAAGCAGCGAACAGCGAGCTGCATGAAAGAAAAAGCAACCAAATGATGTTATTAAGAACAGCAGATCGTTCAAAAGATGAAAACGATCTGCTCCTTTACTTCAAATAGCAGTCAACAGCAGATCGTTCAAAAGATGAAGACGATCTGCTTACCACAGCAGCAAGCTACAAATGTGAAAATTAGCAGCTAGCTGCCAAAATCAAGAAGAGCAGATCGTTATCGCCCAACAACGATCTGCTAGAGCATTAATCAAGGGAGAACCAGACTCCATTAATCAAGGGGGAATCAAGTTCATTTATTTCTCCAACTCCTTGATTATTTAATTCTAATGATTGCTTATAAATACTTTTTCATTGCTAGGTAATCTCTAACGCCTCCATGTCAGAAAAAGTAGAGGATAAAAGTGCTGCTCATTTAATGTTGCAGACCTCGGTTATTGTTTCGAGGCAATGATATGACACAATTTGATGGCGTATGAACTTCACTCATTTTTGGGCGGCAAATCATTACACCAGGGAGTAATCTCAACCGTTACTTGTTATTACTTTTATAGGATTTAATCTGGTTCGTTCATAATTTGGCTATAAATATGTGAATGTTTGACTGTTCCTCTTACACTTTCAAAAATTCCCTCTCTCATAAAACCTAAAACCGCCATTGTTGTGTTAGTTCTCTCAAACTAAGCTTTTCTGCAACTAACTACTTTTTCAAAATCCTCGACTCATTTTCAAAATGCCTACTTCCGAAGCAAGTTCTTCATCTGCTCATTCACCTCTGATTTCTCTACCCGATATGCTTCGCATGATAGAAGCGAAGCTGACTCCGGAGCCTCGTGCTGTACTAGAACATCATGGGTTTCGTACCCTAGATGTTCTATTTAGCAAAATCATAGCTTGCTCAGGTTCAGACATCAAAACATGTTTTCATTGTCGAAATCCTTTAAGCTTGTTTTTACTACATGTGGTACTCTTATCTTTATGATTCTTAATCGATTACTTATATATATGTGTGTCTATATGTTCTTTATGTATGCTTATCTGCTTAGGATTTACCCGTTCATCTAGGGTAAATCATCAATTTATCTACAAATAAGCATTGTTATCCGTACATATCCTCAATCGCTTAATCAATATGCATTTCTATCTAGCGTTCTACAAGATCATCACTACAGAACCAGACTATTTTCTCCCACGACAAATAGCCCTATTCTATTGTTCATGGATGGTTGATGATCGCGATGAATACTCTGTCAAAATACCAGTTGGAAAGTCAAAAGAAGAAAACATAAGGACGACTGTGATTGAGATGATTCTTCAAACCTATCACTTAGTCGATGAGGGAGACATAGTGATTGAAGAAGTTACGGATGCGCAAATCCAGAGTGCTCTCGACATTATCTTGGCTCAACCATTCCAATGGACGGGAAAAGCATTTAACCGATCCTTAATTCTACCCAGCTATCGCCTTCTCCTAGATTTCGTCCAAAAGGTGTTTCTTGGACACCAAGGAACTTTTGACTCAGTGACAACTGGGAAACTAAAGATCTTGACTGCTGTTCTATTCAATCTCAAGGTCAATTGGGCCAGATCGTTGTTAAAACTTATAGTTGATGAAGAACAGCAGATAGACATTCGTCAAGACAGCAATGGAAATTGTACCAGATTAAATGTCAAACGACCTCTCCGCCTCTCCACAAAACTAAGTGCCATTATTGTTGGTTTCTTCCAGAAGGACAAATGGCACAAATCAGTTGATTTTAGCAAGGACTGGATTTTACCAAGGACCAGACATCAGATGGAAATGTCGTTGGGCATTGCTTCCCAAATTTTCCTCAAAGTCACGGATGACAAGATGAAACAAGAACTTATCCGTGTTGGCAAATCAAATCCAGAGTGGATTGTACCAATGAAGAAACCAGAAACTGTTGGTGAAGCAGCAGCTGCACAAGCACAAGAAAAGGTGGCAGCAGATCGACCAACAAAGAGGAAGGCAGCTGGTAATCCTAAACCAGCTGCTGCTGGCAAAGAATTCAAAAAGGCAAGGAAAACCAAGAGCAAACCTACTGCTCGAAATCTGGAAGATGAATTAGAAGCAACAATTGACAAATTGAAGGAGCCAACTGCTCCAGAAATAAATGAAGCTGAGGTGGAACTTAATTTACACGAGCAGCCCGCTGATGATGTTGTAGAACGTTTAAAAGGAGCCCAATTACTTTTCAAACAGCTGCAAGAAAAGGCAACTGAGACTGTTCTCAAATCAATGCCTGGGATCCAGCTTACACCAGCCACATTGGAAATGGCTCAAAGGTTCCAAACATATTTGGAAATCAGAGATTGCAAGTTCTATATTTTGGAGGCCATTCTTCTGCTCTTCTCCATCAGCGAGCTGAAGGCTGAGGAGAATAAACTACAAAAGCATTTTGGTTTTCTCGACGTGCCAGATGCCAGGCAGTACTTTCGTACTTATGTACTGACCAAAATGAAAGAGGAAGCAGCTACCCTTCAAATCGATCTTACTCCTTATTATGAGAAGGAAAAAAGATTTGTATACATTCGCAGTGGACTTGCAGTCGGGTGATTTTGACGAGATTTTCAATTTCGAAGTTCAAGCTGCTGAGACAGAAAAGCTTATTGTCACACCCTCATCTCAGCCCGCTGTCCAACTCCCCACAGAAGCAGCATCTATCTTGGAACCATCTGCCCCAATCCAAGAAGTTGAAGCCCCTGCCGAACACTTAGAAGAAATCTACACTCATGGCACAGCACCAGATGGATTTCAACTTCATAATTTGGAGGAATTGCTCTCTGCAAATCTTAGTGCCCACATGACAGCAGATCAACTCAGCGCACTTATTCATGAGAGAATTAATAATCGATCTGCTGCATTGGCCAACTTCGTATTCTCTGCTGCAGAAAGCGCACTTTAATCTGTTGAAAAGAATGTCCAACACGCTCACTCTAAACTCTCTGAAGAGCTGCATAAAGATTTGGATAATGGTCGTGAAATTTTTGATAAGTTCAAAGAAGAGACCAACTGCAGGATTGCTGCCATTCAAGAGGAAACAAAATCTTTTGAAAACAAGATGAATGCAGCCGGTGCAAAGATGGTGGAGGAAGTGAAAAAGCACGTGGAGGGCTAATATGTAGATATTGAGAAAACCACAATTCCAGCTGTGGTTAAAAACACTTTGCCCTCATTGCTCAAAGACCAGCTGCCAGAGGCCTTACTAAAGGAAGATGTTGCAACTGGCAATGAAATTTTCCTTATCAACAAACAAATTACTGACATGAAGGTTGCTCACAGCGCACTGGCTGTCAATTTTGAGTCTCACATCAAGGATGCTTCAAAACAATTCAATGAGGTAAATGGCAACATTTCCTCATTCCTTCAATACAAAGAAGATTCTGAAGCAAGATTCAAAGCCCTTCATGATCGCCTCCCTTCAACTAATAATCTCCAAGGAATTCATTGTTGATGTCGAAAAGGGGGAAGGGAAGAAGAAGGTTGACCAGCCCGCTGCTCCCTCTCAAATCAAAAAGAAGTCCGCTGCTATCAAAAAGAAAAAGCTAACTGCTAAACAAGCTGCAGAAGTCAAGCAGTTACAAAAAGAAAATGAAGAAAAATGCAAGAGAGAGGAAGAAGCCAAGATGGTTGCTGACAGGAAAGGAAAGAAAGTCATGACTGAAGATGATGAAAATGAAGAAATGTTTTTGGATGGATGCACAGCTGAGCAGATCGCTGATCCGGAATTCAGAAAACTATGGAGGGCCGAGAAGCAAAGGCAAGGAGTGACTGGTGCCTTAGATGACAAGGATGAATCTCCGGATGAAGAAGAAGAAGAGCCAACAAATCCGGTATTCAAATTCTTTGAAAAATATCAACTTAAAGATGCTCAAAATATCACTTGGCTACACGCAAAGAAAGCAGCGAGATGGAATAGATTGATAAAAGAATTTGTAGTGGAACACTACTATCTAATGGATGATGATATGCAAGGAGGAGATGTGGACGAGCTGTTCAGAGATTTTCTCAAGAAACATAAAAATCAAACCTTCGTGGAATATCTACACAGACAATCTGCAATGCACAATCGTCCTCTGACTGCTCCGAAAAAGACTTCTCTTCTCTATCCTAGAATTCCAGGAACCACTGAGGTTGATCACACAGCCATATTGAATGCTATTAATCGATCTGCACAGCTAATGGGGTATCCCATTGATTTCAATAACAAAGACTACCGAAGGATTTTCAACGGAATCTATGCCAGTTTTGGTGTGCCCTCCGAATTAAGACAAAGGGAAATGGTTGAGAGGAGGAGACAGCAGCTGGCTGATCAACAGAGAAGACAATCACAAACTTAAAGATTTGTTCTTTTTGATTTTGCAGCGAACTGTTATAAATGTATTTTGTAAAAACCTGCTTGATCAATAAAGTATGAAAGTCTATTTTGAAAACAACCTGATGACAATATCTCTTTGTCCAGGCAATGTTTTATGATTGTCAATTTATTGCTATGCATAATAACTGCTCAAATATTAAATCTTCTTATTTAAAAGAAAATATTAGTGTAGGTTTCGACATCATCAAAAAGGGGGAAATTGTTGGGAACCCCATGAATTTATATTTTTTTTGATGATGTTCCTCGAAACTACATTTTGATGTTTTGGAAACCAATTAGTCATTGTCATCTATTAAGGATTATCTTAAGTGTAAAAGAAGCAGATCGTTTTTGGTTTCTATTCGTAGTTCACATTTCAACAGATCACAAATGTAAAAGTAACTTGAAGTTCTCGAGTTTACTTATATCGATCTGGCTCTCTACACTAGGTTTAGCCTTGAAAAGGAAAGTATAGTTTCTAGAGGATGAGCAGCTCGTCTCTAAATGACTACATTAGCCCGCTGCTCGAGGCCAGCAACAAATCGTTATTAACTCATTGCAAGAGGTAGTGCAGCTCGTTTTAAAATGAATACATCTACCCACTGTAATCCCAAGCAACAGATCGTTTATCTCGATAACGATCTGGTCATCTCTACCACATATACAAGAGATCGTTTTATATCAATAACGATCTGGTCGTCACATTCAATGAAGAACCAAAGAGATGAAGTTACAACTCGAAGGACAGCGAGCTGGTATGACTTCAAGTTCAAGCTGCTCCTCACAGTAACTACGGTGGACTGCCGACATACCTAAATTTGTCACAAGTCAACCACTCCGTGTATTGTCACATCAACAGCATGCTTTAAGGAATGAAGTACAAGGATATCAAAATTCCAGTACGGTGAATCATTCCCAGTATGGCAATACATTGGGAAAACACGTGAAAGGTGGAAACAACTCTCATGTGGCAGCGCGTGTCTCAACAACCCTGCCATGCATTTAATGCTGCCATTAATGCAATGAGGGAAGGACATCTTCGTCTCCAACGGATAGTTTCTTCATTGAGGCTATATATACCACCTTCACCTCCAGGAACGAGTACGAGAATTCACGATTACAAAGCTCAAACTCTGCTCAAATATC
>JAPKLX010000124.1:169454-206385 GCA_026898415.1 Leonotis leonurus
TTTGAATTGGTGTATTCCCCCCCCCCCCCCCCATACACCAATCTAGCTCTTTCGGGACCAACTAAGGTTTCTAATTATCATATGAAGGTCAAGTACAACGTGTAACTGAAATTGCACGTGAGGATTAGCACCGCTTTTCTAAACTCAAAGGAGGTTTAATCGACGGATTTATTCCAAGAGGTGGGTTTATTTTTCTCAAAATTATGTTTGAGTTATATAAGCTCTGATATTGCAAAATGAATGTTATCCATGTCATGTTTTAATGTACGTTCAATTAATTTTAATGCTCTGAAGTTAATCGATCGAGGTTTTCGGCTTTACCTAACACGTTAGTCGAAAACTGTGTACACGATGGGTAGTAGTGCAATGGGTTGATCTCCATTGTGTGCTGATGTAATGTTAATGGGATTCTCTGGGTTTCGACCCGAAATCCAAAAGCAGAAAGGGATTCTCTGGGTTTCGACCCAAAATCTAAATGCTCAAATAGACTCTCTGGGCTTCAACCCGAAGTCTTAATGTGTATGGGCTCGACAGTGGCAAGAGGTCCAGGGCCAAAGTAAGAGTAACTTTAGAACGTACATAACTATGCACAACAAATGAAAATGATAAATGCTTTAACATGCTTAGAAGTATTTTGCGTTTTGAAACCTTCTAAGGTATGTTTTTCATGAATGGATAAAAATGTTTAGATTTTATAAAACTGTTTATAAAATGCATAGCCCACTAAGTACACTAGTACTCAGCCCACAAATTGTTTCCAAATGTTTCAGGTTAAGTGCCGGTGGTGACGGGTTGAGCTGAGGCGTTGTTATTGTCATCTGGTTGGTTTTATGAATTGCTTCCGCTATGATATTCCCTTTTGTCAAGTATAGTTCATCTGTCGATCTATAACTTTCTAATGACTCTGGTTATGTTATTCTATTTGATAGAATTAGGATTGTGAACCTCAACTTCTGACATCGAATAGCTTTTTGCATCGATTTGAATTGCGAGTCTTCTCGTTTATATATTAATGGTTATGTTTGATGTATTATTCGGGTTTCTTTCCAAGTCAAGCATGCCCCCCTTCTTCCCCGCTTCTTAAATCCCACCCTTAGTCGCACCCCGGCCTACGTTCTTCCCTCGGGAATTGGGGCGTGACAGATTGGTATCAGAGCAACGTTCTTGGCTCTAAACTATCGACGTTTAAAAGGTCATGTCTAGAATAGTATCTCTAGACTTTTGAGAGTTCGGACAACAACCCTCAGTTCACCGTCCTACTGCGCTCGACAAGGTACAAGTTATTCCAAAATTTTATTGAAATGATTATGAAAAGTGTGCACATAAAGATTGCTTTATTGCATATTGCATAATGAGAAATGTTAGTCGAGATTTAACTCTATGAGTTCTTGGACTTAAGGTATGTTTTTGTTGGGATGAAAGAGGCCAACAAAATTTTAACTCAAGGACGTACATAGTTACGTGAGTTTAATGGCATTATGATTTAATTCCTATGCATATGATGAAAATGAAAATGGTTTCACACGATGAAAGGGTTTCATATGGCTTCACATGATTAAATGGTTATAAATGTTTTCGAATTTATGAATGTCTATATGTCTAGTCTAGGGCTGCTTGCCTGTATGACTGGAATTATGAAATGAGATATCATTTTGGGTTTCCAACCCTATGATAAGATTCGTTATGTTAGTTTACCAAAACCATAAAAGAATGTGACTTTCTCATAGTTAGAAATCACGTTAATTCTTAATGAGGGATTTTATACGAATGGACTGATTAAGTATATCTTTGGACTTATTGTTTGAAGAACCATATGATAAGAGAATGTAGAAGTACTGAACATAGATTGCTATAACATAGAATGCGTTCAATAGATTGAGGATAAATAGGCTAACGTGCTGATGAAATCAGGACATATCAACTAACAGGACGTACGATCGCTTTAAAGAATGGATGAAGAAGAAATAGGACGAGGTATGGAAGAAGGAAGAGGACGAGGTCGTGGTCGAGCTAGAGGAAGAGGCAGAGGCAGAGGCAGAGGAGGAGGTCGAGGACCATTGCCACAGGAGCCAGCTGCCAACATATTTCTTGAACGTCGAGCTGAAGAGAAATTTCGAAAGGAAAAACCTCCTACTTTTGATGGACTAGGTGATCCGATGGATGCTGAGAAGTGGATCCGAGCTGTTGAAAGGATTTTCGACTACATAGGATGCACTGATCTAGAAAAGTTGACGTGTGCTACTTACCAACTGATTGATGAGGCTGACTATTGGTGGGAGTCAGTGAGACGCACCATGACTCCTGAAAACTCGCAAGCTTTCACATGGGAAGACTTTAAGGAAGAACTGTATGAGAAATACATACCAGGATGTTATCGCCACAAGAAGCAAAATGAGTTCTGGAATCTAAAGCAGAGAAAGGGGACAGTTACTGAGTATGATCGAGCTTTCAACCGAACTATGATTCATACTAAATATTTGACCTCGTATCCGGTGGCAAAAAAATTTCAACCCGTTTGAAAAAAGAAAAATATTTATTTATTTTTTTAGTCATTTTATCTAATTCATGAAATACGCGATCAACCAAGATCAACCGAGGGTTCTTACTCAGAGAATCCTTGGGTTAGCTTATGATTTTTTATTAAATCGTCGTGGTTTGAGTATGAATCTGAGGTTTTTATGAATTCATAGGGTCTTAACAAGATAATTCCTATTAAATCAATAATAAAGAAAGGAAAAAGTTTTAACCTTTGCTTTCGAAACTAAATAAAAAAAGTAGTCATGTATTTACATCAATCCAAATCATCTCCATTCATTCAAATTAAATTCAATTAAAATTAAGGTTATCCCGTTATGCTCCACATCTGGTGGACACGGATGAGAAGAGAGCTGAAAATTTTCGTTTAGGACTTCGCCATGAGATCTCAGTGTCGTTAGTTGCACAAGGAGATATCACTTATGCGCAATCACTGAGCAGGGCTCTCACAATGGAGTCATTGCTACCTCAAAAGAGGTTTAACTCACAAATTCCACCACATGATGGTGGAAAAGGAAAACGAAAGTGGGAAGATCGAACTGGAGGAAATTCAGGAAATGATAAGAAACCATGGAAGGGAACCCAAGGAAAATATCCAGGACAGAACCAGTAGAGCAACTATCAACAATACCAACGTCTCCAACAACGATTTCAAACTGAGAATAAACCTCCATGTCCCCAATGCCAAAAGCATCATTTAGGAGAATGTCGAAAGGGAACCAATGATTGCTACAAGTGTGGCCAAGCAGAACATTTTGCCAAAGCATGTCCGAATCAGGCAAGGATTGTTGGAGGAGTGCCGCAACGAAATCAAGGTAATCAACAAAGGCCAAACCAAGGACCAGTAGGAAATCAGAGGCAGCAACCACAAGCTAGGGCCTATGCACTGAACCAACAGCAGGCAGCACATGCTCAAGGAAACTTAGCAGGTATGATCCATCTTGATGATCAACCTGTTTTAGCTTTGTTTGATACGGGAGCATCACATTCGTTTATCTCGAAGTATGCCTGTAGAGAACTAAACTTAGTGACTGAACGGCCTGAGAATGTCCTTAAGATAAGTATTCCCTCAGGAAGACAGATGATTTCTAGGGAGATATGCTTGAATTAGGATCTTAGAATTGGGAAACTTTCCCTCAGAGTAGATCTTTACGTAATTGATATGAAAAATTTCGACGTTATCTTGGGTATGGACTTCATGGAAGCAAACGGCGCGAAGATTTGTTGTAAAGAGAGAGAAGTTTTGTTTCAAACACTAGAAGGACTCCAAGTTGGTTTTCGAGGAAAGAGAACGGGCACGAAAGTATCCGTTATCTCAGCTTTCAAAGCTATGAAGCTCATGAAGAAGAGTGGATGTCAAGCTTTCTTGGTAAGCCTGACAAGTAATCAAAAAGATAAAGTTGAGCTTGTAGAGGTACCAATAGTACATGGATACCCGGACATATTTCCTGAAGACCTACCTGGATTACCTCCAGACAGACAACTAGATTTTACAATAGATCTAGAACCGGGAGCCGCACCTGTATCAAAAGCACCATACAGAATGGCCCCAAAGGAGCTGCAAGAACTGAAAATTCAACTACAAGAGTTACTTGACCTAGGTTTCATACAACCTAGTGTGTCGCCATGGGGAGCACCAGTGCTTTTCGTGAAGAAGAAAGAGGGTACACTGAGAATGTGTATCGACTATAGAGAGTTGAACAAACTCACTATTAAGAATAGATATCCTCTTCCGAGGATAGACGATTTGTTTGATCAGCTGAAGGGAGCTAGAGTGTTTTCAGAGATAGACTTAAGGTCTGGCTACCACATAGGCTTGTCAATGGGTGGGTTTTACCCGGACCGGAACCGGAACCGGTCAAAACCCGCTCATTTTAAAGTTATGGTTCCGGTTCCGGTTCTAGACCCGTACAAACCCGCTCATGATCGGTCCAGACCCAACCCAACCCATAAGGTACGGTTCCGGTTCTAGTCCGGTCCGGCCCGATCATTTTTTTTCCAATTTTTTTTTCATTTTTTTTTCAATTTTTTTTATCTTAAAAAAAATAATATTTTATAATATCTCCTGTTACATCCTTAATCGTAGACGAACACTCTATACGTCCTAATTCAATAATAAATGTACCCAAACAATAAACACATATAAGTCGTAAAATAATTATGATATTTAAGTGATTTTTTAATAATGGTTAAATAAAATAAGAGTGAAGTTTCATTATGAAATATTTTATATTTAATTTATTTATTTATAATCCGAATTCGTTTTAACGAATTGGTGACTAAAATAATTATATAAATAAAACATAGTAAGACCCATGGGTAACCCATACCCAATAATACCCATGGGTATTCTCCCAGACTGGAACCATTAATATTTTAATTAATGGTCCGGGTCCGGGTCCGGATCCGATATTCAACGGTCCGGTTCCGGTTCTAGAACCGTATCTAATTTAATGGTTCCGGTTCGGGTTTTACCCATCCATTGACAAGCCTACTACCACCAACTTAAGATGAAGAAGGAAGATATTCCTAAGACTGCGTTTAGAACACGCTACGGTCATTACGAGTTTACAATAATGCCGTTAGGGTTGACAAATGCCCCTGCTGTCTTCATGGATCTGATGAATAGAGTGTTTCATCAGTACTTGGACAATTTTGTCTTAGTTTTCATTGATGACATCCTCATTTACTCAAAGAGTAAGGAACAACATAAAGAGCACCTGCGTATAGTTCTAGAAACTTTACGTGCAGAGAAACTATATGCCAAATTCAGCAAATGTGAATTCTGGCTAAAGGAAGTTATGTTCCTTAGACACATAGTTTCAGCCGATGGGATCAAAGTTGACCCTGCCAAGGTTGAAGCAGTGAAGGAATGGAAAACACCATCCAACATGAATGAGATAAGGAGTTTTCTTGGCCTAGCCGGATACTATCGACGTTTCATAGAAGGATTTTCAAAGTTAGCTAGACAAATGACACAACTATTAAGGAAAGGGATAAAGTTTACTTGGTCAGAAGATTGTGAAAATAGTTTTCAAGAACTCAAGACCAGGCTAACTAGTGCTCCAGTGTTAGCTGTTCCAGAAGAAAAAGAAGGATTTGTTGTTTATACGGATGCTTCAAAACTGGGATTAGGATGCGTGTTAATGCAAAACGGCAAGGTTATTGCATATGCATCCCGTCAATTGAAACCACATGAGTTGAATTACCCAACTCATGATCTAGAATTGGTTGCAGTCGTGCATGCACTGAAAATCTGGAGACATCACCTGTACGGAGTAAGGTGTGAGATTTTCACTGATCACAAGAGTTTAAAATACTTTTTCGGGCAGAAAGATCTAAATATGAGACAAAGGAGATGGCTCGAATTAGTAAAAGATTATGACTGTACGATCAACTACCACCCAGGAAAGGCCAACGTGGTAGCAGATGCTTTGAGTCGAAACACGAAGGCCAAGTTAGGGTATTTTATTACCCAACAAGATGAACTAATTCATGACTTTGCTAAGCTCAGTTTAGAGGTTGTACACCCTCCTGAAACTGTGTTAAGTTACTTAGCAGTCATAACAGCGGAGCCAGATTTGAAGGAAAGAATCGTGAGGGCACAACGAGAAGATGAATTTTTGGAGAAAATTCGTCTTGCAACAAGATCAGGTGAACCTAAGGGGTTTACTAAAGATAAAGATAATGCTTTGATGTTTGGAGATAGACTCTGTGTGCCTCACAATGGAGAGCTGAAGGAAGAGATAATGAGTGAAGCTCATGACACACCATACACTGCCCATCCTGGAAGTACTAAGATGTATCAGGACTTGAAAAGACGATTTTGGTGGAAAGGAATGAAACGGGATGTAGCGTCATTTGTGGAACGATGTCTAGCGTGTCAACAAGTTAAGGCTGTTCACCAAAGACCGTACGGGATGCTGCAACCACTACCTATTCCAGAATGGAAGTGGGAGCACATCAATATGGATTTTGTAGTAAGTCTACCGAAGTCGGTACGTGGCAACACAGCCATCTGGGTTATTGTAGATCGACTCACAAAGTCAGCGCACTTTTTGCCAATCCAAATGACCTTTGGTTTGGAAAAACTTGCAAAGCTTTATGTTAAGGAAATAGTACGCCTTCACGGTGGGCCTGTCTCAATCACGTCAGATCGCGACACAAGGTTCACGTCACGTTTCTGAAAATGGTTGCAGGAAGCAATGGGTACTCAATTGAATTTTAGTACTGCTTTTCACCCTCAAACTGACGGACAGTCAGAAAGGACAATACAAATTCTAGAAGATATGTTGCGAGCTATAGTCGCGGACCGAGGAGGAAGTTGGGAGGATTTGCTACCTCTTGTGGAATTTGCTTATAACAACAGATATCAAGCAACGATAGAAATAGCTCCATATGAAGCTCTGTATGGCAGAAAATGTAGGTCTCCACTTTATTGGGATGAAGTCGGTGAAAGAAAACTCTTAGGTCCAGAGTTAGTTCAACAGATGGTCGAGAAGGTCGACCATATAAAATAAATGATCAAAGAGGCTCAAGATCGACAGAAAAGTTATGCCGACAAGCGTCGTTCAAATTTAGAGTTTAATGTAGGGGATCGAGTATTCCTGAAAGTATCTCCCTCTAAGGGAGTTATACGCTTTGGCAAGAGAGGAAAGTTAAGTCTTCATTACATAGGACCTTTTGAGATCCTAGAAAGAATAGGCCTCGTAGCCTATAGGTTGGCACTGCCACCTAGCATTGGAGATGTGCACAATGTGTTTCATGTCTCGCAATTGCGAAAGTATGTTTTCGATCCAAAGCATGTGATCAAATATGATGAAGTAGTCCTAGCACAGGATCTAAGTTATGATGAGAAGCCAATGGAAATACTTGATCGCAAAGTTCAAGTATTGAGGA
Organism: Leonotis leonurus; assembly: GCA_026898415.1. Lineage (NCBI taxonomy): Eukaryota > Viridiplantae > Streptophyta > Magnoliopsida > Lamiales > Lamiaceae > Leonotis > Leonotis leonurus. The sequence continues at coordinate 176,889 of JAPKLX010000124.1, forward strand.
GCAAGGAGATCGCCCTCGTTAAAGTGTTGTGGAAACATCATGGCAAAGAAGAGGCTACATGGGAACTAGAGGATAAAATGAAAGAAAAGTATCCAGAGTTATTCCCAAAAGGTATCAAAATTTCGGGACGAAATTTTTTTTAAGGAGGGAAGGATGTAATACTCCTCTCTTTTAATAATAGTATTAATCGAGTTTTACTATATTAGAGTTTTCACATCCGTAAAAAAATTTATAAAACTCCGATGTTGAGTTTTATTTTAGATTATTAATTTAAATCGGATAACGATTTAAATACGAAAATCAAAACGAATTGATTTAAGTAAAATAATCGAATTAATTTAATAAAGTAAATCAACACATTTATCTAAAGTCTTCAACCCCTACACCCTCCTATACAACAATTACTACCATATCTCCGTACAAACACCAAATCTACAATTCATATCAATGGATTTTATTAGTCTTTAGATATTTGCAAGACGTGGCTCTTCTTTAGCCACACAACAATGTAAACTCCCATCTTTTAAGCAACATCACCCTTTCATCATTTCTCCACACCCTAATCTGTAAGAGACCGAGAAGAAAAAGAAGAAAAGCAAGACGAGCAAAGCAGTGAAGAACATTAGGAACAAAAACGACAGACATATCCATTTAGTTCATCACCAAATCAAGTAGGTTCAAGATCTTATTTCATTTAAATTATAGCATGCTCATAATCTATTAATTTCAGTTTTAAACTTGGAACATAGTTCTATTGCCTAAATCTTGACCCATAACTTAGATTGCATTTGCATATTTAAGAATGAAGCTTCATAATTTAGAAGGAAACTTCTACTGTATGGCTACACAAATATATCATAAATCCATCGTCAATCAACATAAATCAACAAAGACTTGAATAGTTAGAAGAGAGAAGGGATATAGTAAATATTTTTCTCTATAGCATAAAGATCGAGTCTTGATTGTGTTGGACGAGTTTAGAATGAGTCACATCGACTCACGGAGTTTAGGAAATTGAGTCGGCCGAGTCGGGTTTGAGTTGTGACAGTCGGCTTGGGTTCTGGGTGGTGCTGTAGCACGAGGGAGACACGTTGATGACCTCAGAGTCTTCGGAGGCTGCTGTCTGTAGGAAACCAGAGGGAGAGAAGTTCATAGAGTCGACGGCGGCGGCGGCAGCGACTCGGAGAAGGCTGCTGCAGGCGAGCAGCGGCAATGAGTGCAACAGCTCCGGACAGACCTCGGACAGCCTTCGAACCACCTCGAACAGCTTCGGAGCTATGTAGCGACGTCGGCAAGATGGCGCAGCGGTGGAGTGGGGAGCAGCAGCGCGGATGGTGGCTATGGATTCTATAGAAGATGAAGAAAAAAAAAGAGAAGAGAAAAGAACCTCACGGTTCTGGGGAAGAGAAAGAAAGAAAAATGAATAAAGGAAAATGGTAAATAAAATAAAAAGAAAGATAAAATATGAAGAATCTAATTTTAAATCAAAGAAGGAGGGAGATAATTTGGTTATGGTGATGCAGATGAAGGAAGGAGAAGAAAGGAAATTGGAAGGGGAGGGAGATGGGTTCAACAGTGGGGAGGAGAGGTAGTAGAAGTAAAAGAAGTTTGTGCTAGGTTTTGGGTCAATAAGTTTTTCTATGGGCCAAGCCCAATTAAAAAGGTTGGATCAAAATGTAAATATTTTGGGCCTAAATAATTAATTTAATGGATCAGAATTAATACTTATATTCATAATTTATTTATTAAAACGATTTAATTAAATTAATCTTATTTAATTAAATTACAAAAACTTGATTAATAATTATTAATTGAGAGTAATTATTTAGTTATGAATTATTAATTAATTATAAATAATTAATTAATAAAAAGATCAAGAATCGAACATCAACGAAATAACTATTAAAAGGGGAATTTAATATTTAATTCTCATATCATTATATGATTTAATTATCTCATTTTAAATGAGAAATTATAGTTTTAAATTATTAAATGCTATAAAACGAGCTAAGATTCGGTTGATTTCCATTCCTATAACATATTAAGAAATTAAGATAAACATCTAAAAGAAAATTGCATTACAAACTATAATAAATTGTAACTTTAAAAATTATAACATTTCGAATTAATATTATTCCAAATAAGAAAAAATTAATTGCACATTTTTCACCAATATCATATTCCTTTAGAAGACATATTGTTATTTATCTCAACTACCTATCATTTAATTTTTTTTTTTTCTATTTTTTAGCCGTAAAGAAGTTAATTTCATCTGCATATATAACTCTTAATCTTCTAGATTGTAATTAATATACATTAATGAATCAATAGTTTACTAATTTGAATCTGACAATAATTTTAATATCATAATTCATAATCATATAATCTGTAATTGATAGGCACTAATTAAAAATATTTTCATAAATAATTAAATAGTGGTCAAACATGTGTTGATTCAATATTTTAAAAGTAATAAAGAAGGTATAATAATGATAGTACCTTGGAAATATTAAAGAAGTATAAATCGCAGTATTCCCTTATAATCAATAAAGAAAATAAAGGAAGGGGTAAACTGAAAAGTAAAATAAATAGATTTTAATTTACATAAGATTGATTCTAACATAATACAACAACATATGCATATATCTTACAATCAATTTTATTGACTTGAAAAGTCTACCACACATGCATCCCAGTCTACCACACATGCATATATATATATATATAACCCTCAAAAAATTAATTAATGTGAAGTGAGAAAGACTTACGATGATGACTTGAAGAAAGACTTACGATGATGACCCAATAATTTTTGATTTAGAGAAGAAAAGAAAGTCGTCACTCGTCAGACGTGTGTAGGCAAGATCAATTAAAATTTAATTAACCTTAAAATTAACTTTATAAATAAATAAAATATATATACTTAATTATCGAATCTAATTGGTCCATAACTTAAAGGGTTTTTTTGGCTCATGGCCCGTTTGGTCCGTCGGACCGGACCGAATAATTTAGGCCCGAGATTTTTGGGACCATAATTTTAAATCCAACCAAACCCTAAATGCAGATAGGCCGAGTCATTTCGGATCGATTTTAACAGCTCTAAGTGGACCGTGCACTATTATTTTTATATTTATTACGGGACGAATTTATTGGTAGTTTTTGAATGAGACAGGAGTAGGACGTGCGGTACAGGATAGCAGCACAAATGCATATTTATCCATTGACCATTTCAACGAAGACTTTATCAATTAATTTATCCCCGCATTCTATGTCTTTCATAATTAATATTCTCTTTTTTCATTTAAAAATATTTTTTAGTATGCAATCATTTGGTTTGTTAATTAAAAGTATATATATATATATATATATATATGTGCCTTTTTAGAGTATTAAAAATTATTTAGTATTTTAAATTGAATCCCATTATCCATTAAAATACTCCTCCTGTCCCACTTTAGTTGTCCCATTTAATTATAATAATACACTTATTTGAATATAATATAGGACAATTGAGATGGAACGGAGAGAGTATAATTTTGCAGTTTTTACTTAACGCACTTATGGGTGTTTGGATGAATTTATTGGTTCTTCAGAACAACTTATAAGTTGTGTAGAAGTTTATAAACTATTAAAAGTGTTTTGACAAATTAAATTCTTAAAAAATTTATAAATTGTAAATAAGTTTTTTGAGTTTATAAACTGTTCAAAAATTAAATAATTCAACCTCAATTTATTTATTTATGAACTTATGAGTTATGAGTTTATTTATACATACAGTTTGACAACTTATAATATCTTTAAGGTATGATATGTTATAAATTTTTGTTAAGTTTATAAGTTTTTTAAAATCAACCTAGTCAAACACCATCCTAATCGTACTTTAAATTTGGAGAAGGTCAGTTAATTAGAAGTTATTATTCAAATTGGATGTTTGCGCTTGATAATTAGATAAAAATATAGCATAATTTAAATATTATTTAATTCGTTTTAAAAACTTTGCATATTTTTATATATATTATTTTGTATACTAAAATTTTGCACATTTATATTGTTAACAATTATACTCATATTATTGAATATATTATAAATTTTCTAATCACTCAAATGAGATATTTGATTATAAATAAAGTAGAACTCTAAATTTATTCATAGTATATTTTATTTATTTATTAACTAATTTAATTTTTATTTCACTTACATCAACATATTTAATTAATTAATAGTAGACCCTTTTTCCATTTTAAATCATTCATTGAAACTTAAATCAAACCCGAACGTGTAAATTTTTCATGAATGTATGGAATAATCAATAGAACATGATCAAATTTTTTATGAATGTATCTGCTTTACATAAAGATACAACACCACTGCACGATAGGCTGTATAAGTGAATCATCGTGGATACAAGTCTGTGATCGAAACATCATTGTTGGATGAATGATCAGATTGTTCAGTTGGCCTCGGAGTTTCTCCGGAGTTGAAGTTGCGAAGACGTGAGACATCCGAAGTGTAGCCGCTCGTAGAATAGAATGCAGGCTCAGAAGGTATAGCCAAGCTTATGGATGAGCTACTCAGCATAATAACAACCGAAGCCATCGTCGGCCTCTCCGCTGCATTTTCTTGAACACATAGAAGACCGATGTGAATGCACCTTGTCATCTCACTCATTGAACCCGAACCAGACCTCAACCGTGGATCCATCACGTCTACTGCTCTTCCTTGGCATCACTTTTTCCATGCCTACAGTAACATTTATTTGTTCGGATCATATAAGTTTCCAATTGGATTATCAGAAATGAACAGTTTTTGGAGGATATTGAAACTTACATAACCCAAGAGGTCATCTGTGTTGTCCCCACTTCGATAATTGTTGTTTTTTTGGCCACTGATGATTTCCAGGACTAGAACTCCAAAGCTGAAGACATCCGATTTGATAGAGAATTGGCCGTGTATTATATATTCAGGCGGCATATATCCGCTGTAACATAAGAATTAAAAAATAATATAAAGTGATGATGGAAATTTATATTATTTAAAGTTGTGTGAATAATAAAGTTGTTTTGAAAAAGAAATGTAACACTTTTGTTAGTACAATCCAAAAAAGAATATGTAATACATTCAATGGGACGGAGGGAGTAGTACTTACTATGTTCCTACAACTCGGCTGGTGTTTCCTTGAGTTTCATCTTGACCGAACAATCTAGCCATACCAAAATCTGCGATTTTGGGATTCATCTCTCCATCTAGAAGTATATTGCTGGCTTTTAGATCGCGGTGGATGATTCTGAGTCGAGAATCTTCATGTAAGTAGAGAATTCCCCTTGCTATTCCTCCTATTATCTTGTAACGTCTATCCCAATCCAAATGCAACCGGCTCTTTTCATCTACAATTCCCATCAAAGTGTAAGTCAAGGTAATCAAGATATTATATCATCTTCTACATGTTGTAAGTGAGTAGAAGAGAAATATTATTCTACCAAATAAAAATTGGTCTAGGCTTCCATTTTCAACCAATTCATATATGAGAAGCTTCTCCACTCCTTCTATGGCAAAACCCAACAGTCTAACCAAATTCCTGTGCTTAAGCTTCACTAGTAATAGGACCTCATTCTTAAATTCCGGATCACCTTGTCCTGAATTCAAGGACAACCTCTTCACTGCAATCTCTAGACCATTTGCAAGTTTTCCCTACATTTATCACATCACAACAAACACATGTTAAATTTAAATATCTCTAACACTCTGTATTCATGCACCTACAATCATCATATTACTTGAATGTGTATTCAGTAGAATACTTGCCTTGTAAACAGCCCCGAATCCACCTTGTCCTAACTTGTTATCCACGGAGAAATCCTTTGTCGCGGTTTTGATGGTACTGAAAGGATATTGCAGGGATTCTGCGCTGCTTATCTCATTCACACCTTCAACTAATAAATATATAAAGTAAGTGAATTTGGCAAACCTAGTAACTTTATATATAAACGACAATTCTCTTGTAACAAAGACCAAATACTTACTCTGATGAATTTCCGGTTTATTTTGTGCTTTTCTTTTTCTTAACCAAATGATAGCATAAACAGCTAGTATGAGGCTCACAACAACAATTGGAACTACAATAATCACTATAGTTCGAGTTTTATTACCATCACCCTTTCCTGCAAAAAGACACTTGTTACTGTAGTTGGAACAATCTTTCATCATAATTAAAAGTCATTCAAATCACATTACAGACTTACAGTATCAAGAGATCAGACTTTGAACCATTGAATAAAACTTTATAACCATAGAGAGAAAGAGGGAGAGTATGATTACTAGCAGGTGAAGAAGGCGGAACTACACCCGGAACGGGCGGGGATGGAAGCACGGGCTCAAGTTCTTATACAAGCAGGTATATTACTAATAGCATTATACAAGCAGTTAGTACAATCCGCATTAGATAGATCGGGTGTACACTGCAGCAGGGCAAAATTTCTATCAAAATCTGGTCCAGTCACATTCCCAGCTGCAACTTTTCGATGAGAATCCCCCGAAGCCGCCTCGTCGCGTAGTCCTTCTAGAAGTTCTCTCACGGCCTCCTTGAACCGATCCGGACTCGACGCGTTATTTGTGTTCCTCCAGTACCATATGGGTGTCGTCGCCAGCACCCCGTAGATGGTGTCGTTTGAGTAACGTAGCATGCAGCTTTCGTCCCAACGGACCGCCTGCTTTTGAATTGGGGATGATTGTAAGAGCTCCTCGCTGCCTCCACCGATGCAGTCCCGGCATGCCTCCAGCTGGGCGTCGCCTCGGCAGAGCACAACCGCGTTGGCTCTGTCGAGGCCCGCCCCTGCCGAGGTGTTGACGAACCCGTTGTTGCTCAAATCTCTTGCTAATATGGTGAATGTGTTGTTGAGATTAACGGCGTAGGCGCTGTTTCTCGTGAAGTTGCCGTTGTTGAGACAACTGATTTGGGCCCAGGCTAAATGGCCTGACTGGATCAACAAGAGAAAGGCAAGAAATAAGAATCTTGGGTCATTCATAACTATTTCCGGTGATGGAAATCGGAAAACGATGACTGCAGTCTAGACTGGAGTCTTGCTCTCGCTTTATAAAGTTGTTGGTCCACCCTTATTAATTTTCCAGCCAAGACTTTTCATACTTTCGCACTCACTTTCCAAATTCTTTTTCCCAATTACAACTACATTAATCTCATTGAATTTTATAAAATCAAACTCCATAGAGTAGTCAAACTATAGCTATGATATATATATATATATAGGAGGTGGTTCATGTACAAGAATGACCTCTAAGATAGGAAATAGGAATGATTAAGAGTCACTGATCTTAAAAAATTAAACAGTTAGATTAGATCTATAATTAACAAAAATATATACTATTATTCATTTAAAATTATTAGAAAAGGTAAAAAGATAAACAAACTTACCTTATTATCACTATTTCTAAATTATCGTCTTTCTTTAAATATCTCCTACCCTTCCAAGTATATTTATAAAATCCAAATATTTTGTCTATGACCTATATTAAATAATATGAATGGGAAAGGGAAATGTGCTTGTGTAATGTTTATTATAAATATTCACGATGTGATCAAAATAAGTAAATTATGCTATATAAATTATGTATTTTGATTTATTTGTATAATGCACAACAGTATATGTGAAGTAGAACAATGCTTATGATGCATAAATTTGTGTGAAGAAATGCATACATATCATCGTTATGTCATTTATAATTACTTATATAAATATATTATTATAATATTAATAAGTTTGTTTCTTTTCAATTGATATATTAAATGATATAGACAGTGCATTAACGTAATATATTTGATGCATGTATTGATATTTGACGCTGCATCATTTTATGTGCATTTATATTTTAACTTTGATGCATATATATTCATATTCATTGTTGAAGTACAACATAAGTACATATCATGCAATAACTTTTATAAACAAAAAATGTATTATGCATCATGCAACCTATAATTATAAACAAAGAATGTTAATGAATGGTTCTATAATACATTATCAAATATTATCAAAATTAAATTATGCATTGATTCATATGCATTAAAACTAAACTATCAATGCATATAAAATGATGCATGATGCATTGACCATACCAATACATGCATCACAAGTCTTACTTGTATGCATGTAATTTGTGCAGTATAATTTTTATAAAAAAACAGCTTAGAAGTTTATAATGCATTTTCTTACAACACATAATGCATATTCGTACAATTTCTAGTGCACATTTCTTACATATTTGGTGGATAGATACACTATTGAACCTTATTTAGAATTTACAATTTATGGTTTATGGTTTACCACACATTTACATCATTTTGAATATGCAATGCAATTTTGCATTACACATTTGATATGTAATGTATCTTTAATACAAATAAAATTGCATGATTTAATAAAAGTAAAATACAAATTAATATATCAAATAATATTTTGAACAAATGAATAACCACTTAAGATAGAGAATATACTGTTTTTTTAATTTATATTGCAACAAAATATTTTCGAGTGTATTTTGATTACTGTTGAAGTTGAAAAAAATAAAATAACATGCTTTACTACTTGTAAAACGACAGAATTGATGATAGATAGCATAAGACAATTATTTCTACAAATTAATTGTAATCATTCCATAACAGAAGTCGTAATTACGCTAGAATAAAGATTCTAATTACTCCATTACCCTCCCATCAAATTTAACTAATTTTCAGCTAATTTGAAATCAATTAACTAGACACAATCTTAGCCATTCAATTTAACAAATTAATGGTCTCAATTCATTCTCATTTCACACCTAAAATTTCATTCTCATTTGATCCATTTTCTATATATATATATATATGGGATGGTTCACATGAGAATGAACTTTAAAATGAGAAATAAGAATGAATACCAATCATGGATTTTAAGTATTTGTATGATTAGATTTAATGCAAGAAAAAAAATTGTATAAAATGTATCGCAGTTTTATAATGTAAAAGGATAATAAGGTGAAATTTATTTTTTACCAAATCTATAGAATCTCTAAATTATAGCATTTCCAAAAATTATATCCACCCAATACCCACTGTGTTACCCCATTCCACACTAGATTCTTTTTTTTGTATGCCTATCAAATGTATTTTTTATTTTTTCATCATCTAATCATTATTACATTTTTATTTATCCACGATATGTTAGAAATCAAAGCACATTATAAAATATATTTTTTGCTATTCTTTTTCAAAGCACATTATAAAATATATTTTTTGCTATTCTTTTTCTTAATGAGACATAATAGTTTAATGAACGTGAATATTGTATAAATTTTGCATAACATAATCTAACAAAATGCATTATATTAATATTTTAATGCATTAATTTATCATAAATGTACGCATACAAGAAAAAGAAAAAATTAAACTTTGATGCATTAGTTTAGTCATAATAAGAAAAAGAAAAAATTAAACTTTGATGCATTAGTTATGTGTATTTGATAAAGGATATTATTAATGGATTGAATTATATATTTTGATGCATAATTCTCTTATTTGTAAATGCGGAGTGATGCATATGCTTATTGTATTTAACTAGTAGTTTTACCCGTGCAGTTGCACGGGAAATTATTTTTGCAGTATATAATTTTATCATTTTAAAATATAGATAATTTTAATAACGTTTAATAAAATCAAACAATCCAAATCAAAGTTATCTTATTATATATGATAAGTATTAAGCCTACATATTATATTTTTAAAGATTATAAATAGGTTATTATATACTCCATCCGTTTTATAAAAACATATACCATTTGAATCTTTGATGCGATACAAATTTTAACAAAATGTATTTGAATTGAGTGGTATTAAAATTGAGACTCACAAAAAATGTTATTAAGTATTAAAATATAGTTAATTTAAATGGTAGTGTGTTAGGACCCACAATAATGTGTTATTAAATGTTAAAATATAATTGATTTGAATGATAATGGAGATTGAGACCCAAAAAAAATGTTATTAAACTTTAAACCATATCCAAAAATAGAAAGTGGATTTTTATGTGGAAGATAATAAATTTGCAAAAGATGTATCTTTTTAAAAAATGAAATGAGTATTAGTTTCTCTTTTTAATGTAACAAAAACATAAAAAATTGCTTATTACATATTATTCGATTTGAAGATTACCTAATTAATTTAGGGTGCGTATTTTCTAATTTTTTTTAAGTTGCAATTCGACTTAAAAATATTTAATTAATTTTTATTTTTGCACATATGTGAAATATATTTCTTATTTACATTTTATTAAGTTTATAATGGTTTATTTAATACAAATTTATTTAATGATTTATTGAGACTATTCATTTCCCCACTCCCCACTACCTAATTATTATCTCTTTAATGAATTTATTAATTTTTATTATTTCTAATTAACTATATATAATACTAACTTATATTTAATGATAATAAATTATATATTTATAATCAAAATAATGAATATAATTTTATAAATTAAATTAAAGAAAATTAATTATTGATGATATGAAAAAAACTTAAAAAATAATAAATATAACTATATTTGAATATTTTTTTATTCATTTATCGTGTCATAGTTTAAGATAAAATAAAATGAAAAAATGAAAAGACAATAAAATAAATATACTAAAAATATACATATTTTTCATTAATTATAAAATAATAAATAAAATTTTAAATGGAATTTAAAAAAAAAATTATGACACTAGTATCATCAACACTCATGAATAATTAGTATGGAAATCATTAGTAAAATTTGTGAGTAGTAAAATCATTATTTAGGATGGGGATACTATTTAATAGAATGATTATTGATGATTAGTATTAATTTAAGAACTAATAAGCAATAGTAATTAAAGTGGGTATAGATAACTATGTAGATGCAATTCATTGCATCCTTAAGTTACTACGAAAATGATGTGGGAAAGTCATTTTTTTGTGTCTCTTGTAACTAATAAATTATATGTATATGTGTATGAAGGTGTATACCCATTTCAAGCCCTACTAATGCCACATAGCTATTACCATCTCAAAGTAAGAACACAAACGGACTTAAACAGAAATTTAAAAAGGAAGAGCAGTACAAGATGTTCAAGAAATAGGAACTTAAAATCAAATCATATTCTGAAAAATAAGAAAAAGGATACACTACCCAATGCTTTACTATTTATAACAGAACAATAGAAAGGTTTCAAAAGTAATAGTGTAGATTAGGGAAAGAAAGAAAGGAAAATAGGAATCTTGGGAATAAGAGAGAGGAGCCGAGCTGTGAAGGAAAACAGAAATAGGAATCTACTCTTCCCCTGCCTCCATGCCACTCCAACTTGTACCTGCAACAAAGGACCAAAGGAACATGGTCAACAGCTTTATAGGTCTAGGTAATGGCTGCAAATGAGACCTTCCTAAAAAGGAATAGAACAAAGGGAAGATGATGTGCAGAAGTGGGAACTGCTCCACTGAAAGTAGTAAAGAAAAGAGAAGGAGCAGACCTTAGCTGCTCAATGCAGTCCTTCTCTGCAGCCTCCCTTCTGTATACTACACAGATTAACCATAACATCTCTCCTGTTCCCTGCAAGCAACACAACAACAGAGACAATCAGATTGGGACATCCAAACACAACACTAGAATCAAATGATTCAACTCCAACCTTGCCCTCCCCTATAAATACCCCTTTGTCTCACCTTAGACAAGCTTTACACTACCCACATCCATACTCAGAAATTAAAACACTTAGGAGAAAGGCAAGTTGGAGAAAACTCTGTCCAGATTCCAAACCAACCGAGCAGTCCAAGGTAAACAACCAACTTAATACAATTTCAAGCATGTAGTAAGGAAGTCAGATTTTAAGCATGCTATAGGACAGATTTCAAATATGAAGGTTAGAATATAAGATGCTTAGACCCCAACATTCACAACAACTTTTACTATGGAAGAACTTAGAAATTTCTCTCAAGTAGTTTTTAACATAGCATGCCTTATACTCTTAACTGACCTAAGAGGCTTCAAACCTAAGATCTTTTGTTTTCGTCTCAACTCCAGAACATAAATCAGCAGCCATACACTCAGTTCCAGAACTTAGACTTATTAGGACATTTCAGAATATGGACTTATAGAGAAGCATGCTGGATACAGACACATGAGCTCATGTCTTGATTTCATAATATGAGAAACTTCTATAAAGACTTAGAACACAACCAAACATGTAGAGACTCACCACAGCTTCACCTAAGTTCTGACTCAACCATGCTTGTAATATACAAAGGTAAAATGAAATGTACACTTAGCAAAAGAACCTATAGAAGGGTTACAGCTACCGATTTACAGAACTTAAGACTTTCCCTTACTCCAGATTTTTAGAACATAGACTTATAGTCCTATACTCCATCCTATAACATACAACTAATAAACTGAACATACAGATTTCTAAATCCAGAAATGAAAAGCTACACCCAAACAGAAAGCATAAGTAATTAAACAAAACACTTAGCTTAGCTGTTAGATTATCTCGATGGGGAGAATCCCAGCTGTGAGTCCGGCGACCAACCGCGCCCTCGAACCGAACTGTCCAGCCTTGAATCCATTTTTTTTTCCAAATCATATCAAATCCCTACCAATGCTAATAGACTCAAATTAGTCAGAATAGAAGAAATCAAAATTTCATACTAAATCTAAAAAAAAAATCCTGCATCAACCTATAATTCAGGAGAAATTAACATGCAAGAAAATATGAAGAATTAAACCTTAAGCCCAGAACTTCACATAACCGATTGAAGAGAAGGGAGAAACAGGATACGGAGGCGGGCGTCATTCCCGTGAGAAGGGGACTGAACGACTGCGAGCAAATGCGAAAAGACAGGGAAGAGAGTTAAAGGAGCTTTAACGGAGCAATAATAAGAGGTGTTTTCGACCTCTTCTTGAACCAGAACGACGTGATTCTCGCCGGAGGAGGAGAAAGCAGAGTGTTGACGAGAGAGAGAGCGGCGAGGAAGAGGGAGTGAGATAGAAATTCTAATTCTACAACCCTAAGTCTACACCCTGTGGAACTATCCAGAACTCGGGCCGGGTATGGGCCCGGTTCGTGGGCCAAATAATTTAATGGGTGGGCCAAATGACTAGGCCAAGGGAATTAATTTTGTGTTGGGCCTAGTTATTTACTTAGTGGGCTGAACAAATTAAAGGAATGGACTTAGTAAAATACAAATGGACTAGAAGTTAATTTATCCTAATTGGGTTAATTATACAATTAAGGTGACAAGACTTAAATTAATTGGGCTAAGTCCAAGAATACAATTTTTAAAGCTAAAATAGGAAATTTAATTAGAAATTAAATTTCTAAATATGAATTTAATTAATTAATTAGAATTTAGTCACCTAAGAAATGATTTAAAATCATGCTTGGACTGCGTTAATTAAATTCATTAGCCAAGTAGAAATTTCCTATCTCGAATTAAGGATCAAGATATTAAATTAGGAATGTCTTTAGTTAGATTACCCAATAATTATTTAATGGGTATAATGAATCCCTAAATCATAAGGTGAGCCAGAAGTCTTCAAACGACCCTTCTAGAAATATAACTCCTAGACTCGTGTAATAGTCGAGTTTTAAAAAAACCCGAGAATAAACTCTCAAATTAGCCAAGGATATTAACTCCTTACACTTAGAGTTTATTTATATACTCGAGTAATATATCTCACCCGAGATCTATTTAAAGGTTACGGCGAAAGGTCGGAACTACAGTTCAGGAACAAGGCAGTCAACAACCAAAGCTATTCAAGTAGGCTTTTCTTACACTATAAAAATATGTGTGCATGTTTTCGAAATGAAATGAGATATTTTCAAAAGCACTGTCTTGCCATAAATGTTTTCGCTTTATGTATGATGCCTATCTATTATATTTATAATCGAATTCGGGTTCCAGTGGGTTAGCGTCTCCACTCGAACTAGTGTACACAATGGACTGTGAGTCAGCGAAAGGTTGACCGGTCAAGTGTCTGCGGGAAGTGGCCACTTCCCTGGCACATAGAAACTTCAGATATGGTTAAATACAAAGAACTAGGACTGCAGTCAAACTAGAACTTTCTAAAAGAACTGTTTTGTGAACATAGGTGCTTTAGAGACAAAAATCCCTATGTATCACTTAGAATGGCTTGACAGTTATATATATGTACGTGTGCGATTTCGGCACGTGTCTACTGAGTACAAATTGTACTCAGCCCTGCATGTGTTTCTAAACGTGCAGGTTAAGAATGAAGAAGACGTGGGTGTTGTGTCGAGCTTTTTGTCGTATCTCATAGTAGCAGACTCTTGGGGGTTCTACGTGTCATCATACACGTAGGACTTTATTTTACGATCCTACATTCCGCTGCTAGAAAGATATGTAATAGACTTGAGATTCAACTCTTTAAATTTGTGGTGTTATGTAAAGAGCTTATGACTCTAGTTATGTTATTGTCAATTTCGTATGATGAACCTTCGACCTATGATATGAGAAGAACATCAAGTTTCCCTTATTCTACTTCATTTCGTTACTTAATTCTTTCAATAGTCACGTTTACTCGGCTTTGCTAGAATTAGTAGAAAGCGGGCGTGACAAAAAGAAAATAAAAATATGAAGTCAAAAGATAATAATGTAAATATAATAAAAAGAACAAACAAATTTATTTCATAAAATATATAAATTAATAAAATAATAAATATAATTTTATTATGAAATTAAATAAAATTAATTATTGATAATATGAGAAAAAATAAAAATGAATAGTTAAAAAACACTAATCTAAATAAAATAAAAGAGAAAGGGTAAAATGGGAAAAAAAATGGCGAAATGGTTTTGCTTTTATATATATATATAGATATAGATGCGTTAGTTGTAGGTATTTGATTCATGATTGTGTATTTTTTTTAATGCATATATTTATATATATTTATTGCATATAATAACTATGAATTGATGCATAAAAAATTGCAATTTGATGCATGTTTTAATCATGTATCATGATCATGCATCAGATGTTAGTAAACTATTCATGTTATTTAGGTTTTTTATGTATGTGATTTTGTAATCGATGCATATCATTATATTTGTTTTACTAGAGGATCAGATACATAGATTGCAATTTATTGATGCAGAAAGTATAAATGGATAATATGGACGGCTAAGTAAAACTCAATGCATTATCAATAAAATAAAATAAAATTGATGAATAATAAATTTTAATTAGGAAAAATAAACCTTATTTGTGGATGAGAGAAACCTAGATGAAAAATGTTTATCCCCAATCCTAAATATTTGTTTTATGATTTATGTAAATGACATGCTGCATCAGTCGTGAAAACGCTAAGTTATATATATCATGAATGGATGATTATTTCTAATAATATTAATTTTCTTAGGAAGAAATATCCTAATTAATTATTATAATTAAATTTTAAAAAATCGTTCTACATTTTAAAAATAATTTATAATATTGTTTCTGCATATTAAGTTTATTTTTATGCATTAAGAGCCTTTGATTTTGCATTACAGAGAAATACAATTTTGTACAAAATAATGTAACATACTAAATTTGATAATGAATTTTTCAATAAATAAAAGTTGAAATAAGCACCACATTTTTATGCAGATGAACCGTCCTTTTTTATTGAAAAAAAAAACTAAATGTTATCATTATTATTTACTATTCATAAACCCTATCAAACCCCACCATTTAAGGATGAAAACGGCTACACTTAATTTTAATGTTCCAATATTAACCTTCATGCAACATAACTACATAAATTATATTATAACATAAGAATATAATATAGGCCATAGATCATAATAAATTAAAGGTATAGGTTCATTCCTATTTCTCAACTAATATGTCATTCATATATATATATATATAGGGGTTGATTCAAGTAAAAAGTGACTTTTGGGTATAAAATAGGAAGTAATCCTCACCATCTATTGCATTAAATCTAATGGTGTACATTTAATCATGAAATTTAAGGAAAATGGTTATTATGGGTGTTGCATCGCAAATTAGCAATGCAAAAGGGTATTATGGACAAATTTATCTTGCCAGTTTCTTTATGAAAAATTCAAATTATACAATTACCATTAATTACGGAGCATAATTTGGTAACTTTCCTCAACTCACGCTCAAACAATTTGGTAATTCGTTTGTTTATTGTTGCATTGTATAGTCATGTAATTTGCATTAAATATATGTAGTATTGCATTATATAGTTACGTAATTTACATTATACATATATATATATATTGTTCTACAAATTAATTTTTGGTAGTTGGAAAAATTTATGTGATAGCATATTCTTCTAAAAATATTCTAAAATTCATCTTAATTTTGAATTACATAAATTTTAATTGGGAAACGCAACCAAAACCATGTAATACCAATTTATGTCATTTTGATTCACAATCAAACGTCTGATGCATTACATTAGATTTATTGTTGCATTGTATTATGTAAAAAATTATAAATTGGACGGTAGTGAAATATTTCATTCTAATCTAAATGTCGATGCAATTTATATATATATATATAGGTGATTTTTTAATAGGAAATAAGAAATGACATCAACCATTAATTTTAGTAGATCAATGGTTATGATTTATCCAAATTTATTAGTTTTTAAATACATTAAAATTTTTGATAAATATTATGATAAGGATATTTATATAATTGTATCAAGATAGAGAAAATCACATCTTCCACTAATTATGCTATGGGATGAGAGAGAAATTTTGAACGCATAAACTCTCACAAATCTATCCGCAGAAACCTCTCTTCTCTATCTGCCACTGCCACGATGTCTTCGCAGCAGATCAAGTCTCACCGCGAGAAGCGGGCGGCGCTCACCGGAGACGACGTCTGCTGGGCCCATATGCGGGTGATGGTGAAAGCCTGTGGGGTGGGGCGGAAGAGGCCGTCGCTCACCCAAGGACGGCGAAGGCCACGACGACGATGAAGATGAAGTAGCAGTTGATATTGACACTTCTCGCGTGAAGAACTACTTCTAAGACATGGGACAGGAGCTTCATGACGTGGATAACATCACTCAGTCACGACAGCGCACTCCGACGCCGTTAATGTCATTGCCGTTTATTTGCATTGTAACATATTGTAGTTTGCATTATATGTATATGAAATTTGCATTGTGTTCATCGTGTATGCATGTATCAAACTTGAGATGGTTATTTGTTTTTCGTTTACATGCATTGTATCATGTTATAGTTTGCATTATATATATGTTAAATTTGCAGTGTGTTCTTTGTGTCTGGAAATAATTTTGGCTTGTCGATTTCACCATCTTGCTATAATTTTTTTGAATAAAGTTGTAATTCGAAATGCAATTAATGTAATTTCCAAATAAAATTTTGTAATTCAAAATTGTGGGGAATTTTCAAATATTTGGAAGATTATGTTGACCCATAAATTTCTCCAACTACCAAAAATTAATTGATAGTATAATATATATGTCTAATGCAAATTACGTGATTATATAGTGCAACACTATATATATTCTAATGCAAATTACGTGACTAAACAGTGCAACAATAAACAAATGAAAGTTCTAGATTTGAGTTATGAGATAATATTTGGGCAGTTAATGAATTGAAATTAATGCGCCAATTGATACATTTCCTAATTAAAACTCTTGAATTTCGAAATTAGAGGAAAGTTTGAATTTTTAGTATATCCCATTAAAACCACCTCACAAGAATAAGTACCATAATACCCTTGTTGCATTGTTAATCGACAATGCAACAAACGTTTTTTAATTTAATTCCATAAATTGTGGATTAATCATATCCATTAGATCCATACTAATCGATGCACCAGATCAATTCCTACTTTTTACTAATTCATCTCTTTTTACCTGAAACCACCCTTATATATATATATATATATATATATATAGAGGATATAGATCATATACAAAAGGATTTTAAAGTAGGAAATATGAAATAATCTCAACCGTTTAAGTGGATGATCGGACGGTTGAGATCTTGGCCGAGTTTTTCATGCATTGTTATACTACAATGCACGCGCAATTTTTATTTTATAGTAATTAAGGGCAAATCAGTAATTTAATTGTTAAATGCATTGTTTTTAACTGGTAAATGCATTTTTTTAACTGTAAAATGCATTGTGAAGATGTAATTGAGTTATGCATTGCATTTAACTATTAAATGCATTGTATTTAACTATTAAATGCATTGTATTTTGAACGCGTATAGGGGATTTTTTACCAAAATATCCTCCGTGCATCGTTCAAAGCGATGGAATGCACCGCCTTTTTAAGTAGATCTGATCCGACCGATCATCCAAATCAATGGTCCAGATCATTTCCTATTTCCTACTTTAATTTCTCTTTTTACCTGAACCACTCCCTATATATATATATATATATATATATATATATATATATATCAATGCAATTCACATGTATGTGTGGTGCAACGAAATATTATGAAACAAAATTACATTGTAATTTTCACGTATATGACAATGTAATCTCAGTTTTAACCTTGAGCAACAATAGAATCACGACATCATGTTCGCTCCAGCAAGTCCTGTTGCCTCGCTGGTGCAACCAGTTCAGCCCCGTTGTCAAGCACCGCCCCTCCTCCGCCGCCGAGGACGACGCCATTCTCGCTGCCCACCTCCTTCCGCCGCTACGGCAACCGTTGGGCCACCATTGTCCGCCTCCTCCCCGGCCGAACCAACAAAACCATCAAGAGAGAGAAGAGGGGCGGAAACGTGAGTGAGAGATGACATTGTGATCGCGTCTCTTCACCGCCGACAATGTCATTTCTTCGTAGTTATGGCGTACAAAGTGGCTGGAGGTGAGATGGGAAGTTAATGCCCAAAATATAATTTCTCTCTCTCAATATAACTTATCACCTTAATTAGTGGGATTTGTTATTTTCTCTATCATGTTTAATTACATAAATGTCTTTATCATAATATTTTTGAAATATTTTAATGTATTTAAAAACCAATAAATTTGGATAAATCATAACTGTTGATCTACTAAAATAAATGGCTAAGATCACTTCCTATTTTATACCCAAAAGTCACTTTGTATATGAACTGTATCATATATATATATATATAATGTAAATCATATAGAAATTGATTTTTGAATAGGAAATAGGAAGTAATCTGGGCCGTCCATAATTGAGATCGTGTGGCACACAATTAACTACATAATTTCAAATTTAAAATTAATAAAATATTACATAATTATGATTAGAATGTTAAATACGTAATTGTGTGATGAAAGAGAAAATCATACCTTAATTATAGGATTGCAGTTACCATATTGGAGATTATTGCAATTTAGGAGAGATGAGGGAGAAGACGGCGACATCATGGAGATTATTTGATGAAAACCTACGGATCGTATACGGAGAGAAGGGAGGAAGGCGACAACACCATGACAACACGACGGCAATGTATGTCATTCCACCGCCTCCACGTCTCCCACCAACAGGAGCGGATGCACCAACAGCAACACCACTCTTAGCGGGGAGCGGAGGATATACGATCGGGGAGTAGACGGCAGCAACTAAGATCACGACTGGGAAGAAGACGACGACAACGACTCGGAATGAAAATAATGAGAATCCGACAGCGGTGGCAGCGAAGTGGAAACAACAGCAGCGGACTTGGTAGGGTTACGAGAACACCGAGCGCCGCATGGTCGACACTGCCAACAATGGCCTCCTCTACATGGACATGAGCGTGAGCATCTCTGGTGGCGAAGACGGCTCCCACAACGGCCATCTCTCATGCCCGGAGACTCATATCGCGCCTAGTTGAATAAATATGCATATGTTTGCATTAACAGAGTTCATATTTGCACTTAAATACTTAAGTTTTTGCATTGTTTATAAGGTGTAAAATATTATAGCAAAACTGACTGTTATCGCACTCTCTACGTTGCACCACGCATACATGTGGTGGATTGCATTGATATATACGTGTAAACTGCATTGTTATTTCATCTCTGTACTCTTTAATAATATTATGCTACATCACACATACATATGAATTGCATTAAAATATACATGTAAATGGCGTTATTGCATGCGATGCAATTATTTCTAGTTGAGTTTTCCAATTACAATTATCATAATTTGAAATTAGGATGAATTTTGATTATTTTTAGAAGATTATGTTAACCCATAAATTTCTCCAACTACAAAAATTAAATGGTATTACAATAGATATATGTCTAATGCAAATTACGTAACTTTACAGTGCAACACTACATATATATCTAATGCAAATTACATGAATATACAGTGCAACAATAAACAAACGGCAGTTGAGGAAGTTTTTCTCTTTCCTATTGTAGTTTCGTAATTAATGTTATCATATCAATTTTTAAATTCATTGATATTAGGAACCGCCTATTTTTTTTTTTACCTAAATGCCATTCTTGCATTGTAATTTAACGATGCAACACGTTTTCAAACCTAGTTTTCGAAAATTAAGGGATGAATCACAACCATTAGATCTATTATAATGGAGGGACAAGATCATTTCCTATATTTTACCATTTCCCCTCTTTTTACCTGAAACCATCCCTATATATATGATGTAGATCATATAAAAAGTGATTTTTGAATAGGAAATAGGAAGTAATCTAGGCTGTCCATAATTGAGATCCTGTGGCACATAATTAACTGCATAATTTTAAATTTTAAATGAATAAAATATTATATAATTATTAATAGAAGGTTAAATACGTAATTTGTGCGAAAAGAGAAATTCATTCCTTAATTATAGAATTGTAGTTACCATATTATATTATATGGAATGAGAGAGAAAATATTTTGTAGATGAAACTAGATCTCCTCACCGATTCTTCAATGATGTTGCCGCCTCCCTTCTCGCTCGAATTTCGACTTCGTCGCCGCCGATTCCGTCGCGTCCACTCCCATGCTCTGATTACCAAAATCAGCACGGCAGCACAATCGATGCTTATCAGTTGCACCCCCATTTAATGTGCAGCTTCTGTGGCAAAATCACTCTCCGCTCCCCTCCATAACAACGATATCCGTTATTTCGGCGATCAAAGACACCCGCATCGTCGCCATCCACCGCCATACCACCTTCGCCACCGGTCAAACATGTTGTCGCACTCTTTACGTTGCACCACATATACATGTGGATTGGATTATCATATATGTATAAATTGCAATGTTATTTTATCTCTATACTCTTTAATAATATTATATTGCACCACACTTAAATGTGAATTGCATTGATATATATATATATATATATATATATATATATATGTAAATTGCATTGTTATTTAAATTAGAATGAAATATGTTTAATACCAACCAATTTATAATTTTTTACAGACTACAGTGCATCAATAAATATAACGTAATGCATCACACGTTTGATTGTAAATCAACATGGTGAAAATCGATAATGCATGGATGAAGTAGGTTTCGGTTGCATTTTCCAATTAAAAATCTCATAATTCGGAAAGAGGGTGATTTTTTCAAATATTTTTGGAAGATTATAATTTGTAAATTCTTATATATATATATATATATATAAATGATGGGTTTAAAAGAACCAGCAATTTAGAAGCGAAACCGTAGTAATCATGGTTTCATTACAATTCTTTAATATTGTTCACCTAAAAATGAGGGATGTGATTATGAATCTCAGAAGCTAAACCGTAGTAAGTTGATTCAAGATGAGAGATGTGATTATGAATCTCAGGGGGAATATTGTTCACCTAAAAATGCTCATATCAATTCTTTAATATATGCATTTGATTTATTGATCATGTTTTGGCACCATATTGGGATATTTATGATGTTTTGATTTGGTTCCAAAACTTAATTTTTGTGTAGAGCAAGTCTGAAGGACCAAGCCTGAAAATCCAAGCTTGAAGGGCAAGCCTAAATTAGGGCAAAATCTGAAAGTTAGTCTGAAGGTCCTGCTTTGAAGTCTGTCTGAAGACCAGCCTGAAAGTCAAACCAGAAGTTTCTGTCCTGAAGTCTAGTCTAAAGGTCCAGCCTGAAGTTTCTGTCCTGAAGTCCAGTGTAAAGGTCCAGCCTGAAGCTTCTGTCCTGAAGTCCAGTCTGAAGGTCCAGCCTGAATCTTCTGTCCTGAAGTCAAACTTGAAAGTCTAACCTGAATGTCCAAACCTAAAGTTCAATACTTAATTTATGAAAAGCTGGAGATTGCATAATTTGTCTAAAAGGACAGATACCAAAAATAGAAAAAAGGACGACGATTTGAACGGGAAGAATTCAACAGTTATATAAGATTCAAATTTCAAAATTGCTACACTCAACGGCTAGTTCGGATCTACATCAACTATAAATAGAGAGCATCCCTCACTTGAAGAACTAACGGGAAGATTCAAGAACTATAAGAATTCAACTCAACTCAAGCTCCAAATCTTATTCACTGAAACACTCATTTCTTAAGTGTTTCATAGTTAGAGTTGTTATATTTTCCCCGTGTATTCTAAGCCAAACTATTTCCATATCTAGAGCTTAGAAATCGAGCAAGTTATCATATATTTTTTACTAATTGTAAAAGCTTGTTCAATAGAAATAACACTTAGCTCTCAAACTGAAAGATTGATTTTGATTGATTTTTTATAAAAACGAGTTTACCACCAAATTCCGCATTTCAAATTTTTATTTACTCGTTTCAGGTCCAACAAGTGGTATTAGAGCAGTGTGTTCAATGACCACTATTTCTACGACACTTCGTGTGTTTATAGGTCATTTGAATAGATCTTTCAAAAAAAAAAATCAAAATCATTTGTGAGCATATTGCATTGAATACTATGGGAAACGATTATTCCCAATAATCTACTATGATCATTACATGCCTAGCACTTATATTGATCCCAAAGCATCAAACCAAAAAGATGATCGTTGTGAAAAACTCACTTCTGAACTCAGTGCCTTAAGAAAGAAGACGGAAGAACAAGATAACATCATCTCTAGATTGAAAAAAGATCTTCAATATAAGATTGATGAGAATCATTCGTTACAAGGCAAAAATGATGATTTGTCTATGAGAAATAATATTTTAGTTGAGAATGAGGCTAGCCTGAATGAAAAAATAGAATCATTCTCAAAAGCTACCCTCAAACTGAAAAGAAATGAGAAGAGGAAAAAGGCCTCTCCTACCAGACAACCTCAGGTGATTCCATTGAGACACCATCAAACCGACAAGTGTAAAGCTGAGCAAGGATTAAGACCACTTAGCTCATATTCGAGAAGTTCACATTCGAGAAATTCATATTCTCGTTCCCCGATATCTTATTCATATTGGGAACTGAGACAATTCTTTCGATATAAATGTGAACACGGAATTTCACCACCCAGTTCAAGATCATATCGTTCTCATTCTTTCTCACCAAGGAGCTTCACTTAAAATTCTTACAAAAAATGGCCTCAGTCTAGAACTGAGTCTCAAAGCAAAACTGAAAAATCAAAAATATTTTATATTGATTTTAGTGGAAGGAAAATATGGCCTAATAACTTAGTGAGAGTTATAAGACAAATTTGGGTACCAAAGAACTCAATTATCAAAGCTCAATGATTGTAGGTACTAGATCAGTAAAAAAAAAAAAATTCAAAATCGATACAAACACTGGTCCTGAAGAATTAGATGAATTATGGAGATCAACAAGCAAGGGAGAACATTCCCCACTGAAAAAGAAAGTTGATTCAAGATGAGGGATGTGATTATGAATCTCAGGGAGGATATTGTTCACCTCAAAATGCTCATATCAATTCTTTAATATATGCATTTGATTTATTGATCATGTTTTGGCACCATAAAAAAGGGAAAATTGTTGGGATATTTATGATGTTTTGATTTGGTTCCAAAACTTGATTTTTATGTAGGGCAAGTCTGAAGGACCGAGCCTGAAAATCCAAGCCTGAAGGGCAAGCCTAAAGGGCAAATCTGAAAGTTAGTCTGAAGGTCCTGCCCTGAAGTCTGTCTTGAAGACCAGCCTGAAAGTTAAACCTGAAGTTTCTGTCCTAAAGTCCAGTCTGAAGGTCCTGCCTAAAGCTTTTGTCCTGAAAGTCTAGTCTGAAGGTCCAGCCTGAAGGTCCTAGCCTAAAGGTCCAGTGTTTCGAGTCGCTAGCAATTTAAAACGAGGTCATCTAGAAATGATAAGCCAACCCAAGTCATATTCTCAAAGAAGACTTAACAGGGTAATTTAATTCTTTGTTCATGAAAGCAATAAAAAGGATTTGTTGGAGATTCTATAACTAGGCGAAGAATATAAATAAGAAAAACAAATTAAACATAATCTAATAGATAACAACGAGTAAACAAAATACCTATCTAAGAAAACGAGATGGAAATTCAAAAGAAAGCAAGTAACTTGGATTTTGAAATCAGCAAGAATGCGAAAATAAATTTGGAAATCGTAATCGAAACAAGAAACCGAAAGCATAAAGAATTAAACGAATGAAATCAATAAACGAAAGCCAGAATAATAAAAAGGAAACTAACTTGATTAATAACTGGAAAAGATCTGAATCCACAAGGTAAATCTGGAAACGGAATATTACAACCGGCTAACGTTCGAGTACGAGATCTACAGCTAAAGAAATCTAACTAGAAATCAAAGTCTCAACCATCGAATGTAAATCGAGACGTGCTAAAACTATGAAGGGAAAACGTCTGGAAGTAGTGCTGAAAAGTGGCGTTGAAAAGGGTTTTAAAAAACATGCCAAAGATGATGTCTATCGAATAAAAAACTCGCCGAGTATATATACCCGAGAGGGTAGGTCAGTGGCCGCTTAGAGGTTAGCGACCGCTGACCCGGGTGGTTCCGCGTCCTACGCGAGGTTGTTGTGCCAGGCTCGGGTGAGCCAGGAAGTCAGCGACCGCTGACCCTGGTGTCCTGGCCTCCCGCGCGCTGGCTCGGCCCTGGCGCGCATCACCTAGTCAGCGGTTGCTTAGAGCCACGCGAGCACTGACTAGTGCTCTCGGCACTATTCATCACTTTTTTGTCATTTCTCGATCTTTTCTCGTCTCTTTTCCAACTTCAATACTCGTTTAGGCTAGTGATCCTGAAACATAAGCTAAGCTTATGGATGAACTATTTAGCATAATTATAATCGAAGCCATAGTCGGCCTCTCCGCTGCATTTTCTTGAACACATAGCAAACCGATATGAATGCACCTAGCCATCTCACTCATTGAACCCGAACCTGACCTCAACTGTGGATCCACCACGTCAGCTGCTCTTCCTTGACACCACTTTTTCCATGCCTACAGTAATATTTATTTGTTTAGATCATACAAGTTTCTAATTTGATTATAAGAAATGAATAGTTTTTGGAGGATAATGAAGTTTACATAACCCAAGAGGACCTCTGTGTTTCCCCCACTTCGATAATTGTTGTTTTTTTGGCCACTGATGATTTCCAGGACCAGTACTCCGAAGCTGAAGACATCCGATTTGATAGAGAATTGGCCGTGTATTATATATTCAGGCGACATATATCCGCTATGACATAACAATTAACAATGTCTTTTAGGAAAATGACGAAAAACTGGTAAAATTAGGCCACCAATAATATATAGTACTTAACTATGTTCCAACAACCCGGTTGGTGTTTCCTTGAGTTTCATCTTGACCAAACAATCTATCCATTTAGAAGTATATTACTGGCTTTTAAATCGTGGTGGATAATTCTGAGTCCAGAATCTTCATGTAAGTAGAGAATTCCCCTTGTTATTCCTTCAATGATCTTGTAACGTCTATCCCAATCCAAATGCGATCGACTTTTTTCATCTACAATTCCCAACACAGTGTAAGTCAAGGTAATCAAGCTATTATCATCTTCTACATGTTGTAAGTGAGTAGAAAATTTTTTTCTTTACCAAATATAAATTGGTCTAGGCTTCCATTTTCAACCAATTCATATATGAGAAGCATCTCCACTACTTCTATGGCAAAACCCAACAGCCTAACCAAATTCTTGTGCTGAAACTTGACTAGTAATAGGACCTTATTCTTGAATTCTATATCACCTTGTCCTGAATTCAAGGATAACCTCTTCACTGCAATCTCTAGACCATTTGGAAGTTTTCCCTACATTTATCATATCACAACATATAAATATGAAATTTAAATATCTCTAACATAATGTAATCATCCACCTACAATCATCATATCACTTGAATGTGTATTCAATAGAATACTTGCCTTGTAAACAGCCCCGAATCCACCTTGTCCTAACTTGTTATCGTCGGAGAAATCATTTGTCGTAGTTTTGATGGTACTGAAAGGATATTGGAGGGATTCTGCACTGCTTATCTCATCTACACGTTCAACTAATACAGATATAAAGTGAGTGAATTTGGCAAAGTGAATAACTTTATATATAAACGATAATACTCTTTTAAAAAAGACCAAATACTTACTCTGATGAATTTCTGGTTTGTTATGTGCTTCTCTCTTTATTAACCAAATGATAGCAAAAACAGCTAGTGTGAGGCTCACAACAATTGGAACTACAATAATCACTATAGTTCGAGTTTTATTACCATCACCATTTCCTGCAAAAACACACTTGTTACTTTAGTTGGAACAATCTATCATCATAATTAAAAGTCATTCAAATCAAATTACAGTCTCAGGGGATCACACTTTGAACCATAGAATAAAAATATATAAGATGTAACATACGTTGTAACCATAGAGAGAAAGAGAGAGTATGATTACCAGCAGGTGAATAAGGTGGAACTCCACCGGGCACTGGCACGGGCACAGGCGCGGGCACGGGCGGGGATGGAGGCACGGGTTCAAATTCTTGGAGCTGAGATTCATTAACAAAGGGATAGGTCTCAAAGCGAAGAGTGCAGCTAAGGGTCTTAACTCTACAGGCTTTTTCCCATCACAAGACGTAGGTAGATTACTAATAACATTATACAAGCAGTTAGTACAATTAGCTTCACACAGATCGGGTGTACACTGCAGCAGGCCAAAAGTTCTATCAAAATCTCGTCCAGTCACATTCCCAGCTGCAACTTTTCAAAAAGAATCCCCCGAAGCCGCCTTGTCGCGTAGTCCTTCTAGAAGACCTCTCAGGGCCTCCTCGAACCGATCCGGACTCGACATGTTGTTGTCGTTCCGCAAGAGCCACCAGTAGCTCGTCGCCAGCACCCCGTAGATGGATTCATTGGAGTAACGTAGTATGCAACTTTCGTCCCAACGAACCGCCTGCTTTTGATTGGGGCATGATTGTAAGAACTCCTCGCTGCCTCCACGGATGTAGTCCCAAAATTCCACCAGCTGGGCGTCGCCTCGGTAGAGCACAACCGCGTTGGCTCTGTCAGGGCCCGCCCTTGATGAGGTTTTGGCGAACCCGTTGTAGCTCAAATCTCTTGCTAATGTTGTGGGATGGTGATCGAACAAGAACTAAACATTCCCAGTAATGCTACAACAATAGTAGTCCAGTAACAACCAGAAAGTGAAACGCGAACAGAGCAGATTACAGTAAAAATATAAGCGAGTTGAAGAACGAAGAACACAAAGAATTTACGTGGTTCGACTGTGTGAGGCATTCTACATCCACGAGGGTTAAATGGCTCGATTTATTGATGATTTCAGAGGTTACAAACTATCAAGATTACAAAGAAAATCCCACAGCACCCAAGAAGATGAACTATCTCTTCTCACTGTTTTCTCTCTTGATTTCTCTCGCTATAACTCACTCTCTAGCCATCTCATCTAACTTCTGAATTACAATAGAAAGAACACATTATATATGAATGAATATAACAACAACTTTCAAGATTTGACTCCATCAATCAACCACAGAAGTTGAAGCAAACTTCCAGTTCAATAACTAAATAACCTCCAGTAGTTAGTTATTCTGTTTTTGAACGTTCTTGTTGCAGCAGAAACAAAGCATAAATGATTCTTGCTAATTGATTTGCAGTTAATATACTACAAATCTCCACCTTCACTGTAAATCAAGCAATAACCAATACTCCACCTTTCCACTAGAAAACAGTCCCACTACAAGGCTTATATGCTCTTCAAATGTTGAAGAGCTACTGAACACAATTGCTCATTTTAAACATATCAACTTCACCAACTCTGAGTAATATTTAAATTTTTGAGTAGGCAAAGCCTTTGTCAGCATATCTGCAGCGTTCTCATGTGTTGAAACCTTCACCATCTTCACAACTTTATCATTCACCAAATCTCTAATAAAATGTATCCTAACATCTATGTGTTTCGATCTCTCATGAAACACTTGATGCGTGCACAGATGTAGGGCACTTTGGCTATCACACATCATGATTATTTCTCCCACATGAACCCCAAACTCACTTAGGATTCCTTTTAACCAAATTCCCTCCTTCACTGCTTCAGTCACAGCTAAGTACTCTGCTTCTGTGATGGAAAGTGCCACTACAAATTGCAAAGTCGATTTCCATGTAATTGCAGAACCATAAAGTGTAAAGATGTAACCTGTTTGAGACTTTCTATTATCCAGGTTAGCAGCAAAATCAGAATCCACATACCCTATCAAAATATCAGCTTCACAATCATCCTTTCTCTCAAATTTGATGCCATATTAGGATGTGCCTTTCAAATATCTGAGAATCCACTTCAAAACTTCCCAATGGTAGTGTCCAGGATCAACCATGTACCTGCTCGTGACACTAATGGAGTGAGCAAGGTCAGGCCTTGTACACACCATAGTGTACATGATACTTTATATCAAATTGGCATATGGCACTCCAGCCATGGCATGCGTTTCCTTTTCATCTTTAGGTTTATGTTGAGAAGAAAGCTTGTGATGTAGAGCCATAGGTGTGGAAACTTGCTTAGCTTCATGCATTCTGAACTTGGTTAACACTTTCTCAATATAATCCTTCTGCCCCCAACCAAAGTGTTCTGCCATCTTTTCCCTTTATAATATCCATCCCAAGAATCCTTCTAGCTTCTCCAAGTTCCTTCATTTCAAATTCAATCTTGAGGTCTGCTTTTATCTTTGTAATCACCTCTTTATCCTTGCTTGCTATCAGCATATCATTAAGGTACAATAATAGATATGCTACTGCAACTCCATTCTGAATTTTCAGGTACACACAGATGTCAAAGCTTGATTTCTGGAATCCTATTTTCATCATATGAGTATCAAACCTTATATACCACTGCCTTGAGCTTTGTTTAAGACCATACAAGCTTCTTTTCAATAAGCACACCTTGTTCTTATTCTCTGGTAATACAAATCCCTTAGGTTGAGTCATATATATGTCTTCCTCCAACAAACCATGCAAGAAAGCAGTTTTGACATCCAATTGTTCCAGGATCAAACCTTGTTGTACCACCAGAGACAAGAGAATCCTTATGGAGCAATGTTTCACCACAGGAGAGAACACTTCATTAAAGT
>JAPKLX010000124.1:216385-263019 GCA_026898415.1 Leonotis leonurus
AAACATATAAATAATGATTTCCACAATCATCAAAAAGGTTCCCAACATACATGTACAACTGAATCTGGTTTATGTTTAGCGTTTAGCTTATTAATCTTTATTTAGCAAATTATAAAGCACAAACCATGTTCTTCAAAAAATATTACAACTAAATATTAATATCAATGTGAAAAGTAAATGAATTTAAATAAGTGCGACGAAAGGAGTATAGTTTTTTAAAAAATATTAATTTTAATGTATTATTATAAATATTAATTAAATACTAAATTTAATAGTGAAATATAGAATGGAAAATAAATGGTCATTCCATTTAGGAGCTCTATTAATTTACCAACTCTATTAATTCGCTGTTACATAAAATTATGTCAAATATTTATTATTATATAAAAAAATTAGAATTTCACAACAAAATATAATGACAAATAAAATGAATATATTTATTATGAATTTTTATCAATATACACATATGTTTAAATAGTTATGTAATATTATCTTATTTTTTAATTTTAATGTGTTGTTATAAATTAATAAAAAACGACTCTTTATAAAATAAGAAATTGAATAAGGTAAAATAAATCAAAGTTATTGTATCAAATCGTTGATTCTGTTCTCAAATTTTGAAACTGTAACCGAATTGTCCCCGGCATAGTGACAATTGAGAAGAATACAATCGATTACGATTTTAAAACCACCAAATAAAATTGGATTACAATATTTTTGATTTATTTAAGTATCTATATTATAAATTATTTATAAATAGATTATAAACCCGTGCATAGCACGGGTGCAATACCTTGTTACAATTCAATTACAACTTTTTTTTATTCATTTAAATCCTTATGTGTATAAATTATTGATAAATAAAACATTCCCGTGTAAAGCACAGGTGTACAAACTAGTATATATAAATTATTAATGGCGATTTTGTAATTAACTTGAATTTCAATGGCAATAGTAATTAAGTTATTAAATATATTAATTATTAATAAATATTCACTTGCAGAAAAATTGCATACACACGTACAGTAAGCAGTTATTTTACATCTGAATAAATTAACTACTTACATTCTCTCACTTATAATCATATTATTTCTCAAAAATATTTTATTTCATTTGGAAAAATATATTCAATATACATCTTAAATTAAAGATCATGAAATGATCTTTAATTTGATATATGATATATAAAAATAGATTTAATATGAACAAATTATGATCATTTAAAATATCAAAATAATTATATATCCATATATATAAGAAAGAAAGATAACAAATAAAATGATTAATTAAGTAAAAATAAATTTTTACTACTAAATAAGTTAGATCCGTAAAATTAAAAGATAATTTTTCGTTCATGAATTATATAAAATATTTTATCCCTTAAAATTTATAATTTGTTAAGCTATATTTTATCCTTAAATTAGGAAATTTGTTTTTATTTGTGATTAGTTGATTATGATATGTTTTATCATTAAAATAGAAAAAAATTTGTTCTTTCTAACAATAGTTTATTGATTATAGTATAGTTTAATTATATATATTTTATGAAAAAATATTTGAATATTTGATATATTTTTATCATGAATTTGAATTGTATGTTCTGTATATGTATATTCTAAATTTATCACTTATTTAAATGATAAAAAGAGAAATTGTTAAGTTATTAAAGATTTGTAAGGCATAATTAATTATAAATAGAAAATAACATTTTTGAAATAATACCTTATTAATTTTATCCATCATATATCCAAATCAAACATTTTGTGTATTAGATTTTTTAAATAAAAAATATATTGAATAGATTCGTTAATTATACTTTTATCTATTAAATTGATATTTGATTATATATTATTAATTAATTAATATTAAACTTAATAAACTATTTATCTTATTTTTCTTTATATGCATGTTTTGGTACATAATACATTATCTATATTTAATTTTAACAATTATGCTCTATTAAAATTTAAAAAAAAAAAGCTATGTATGTATAATATGTTTGAGTGAGATTTTATTAAAACTATGTTTGGTATGAAGCCAAATAATATTAATAATATGACTTCATCTCTCACATTAAAATTATCATACCTTTTAATTATATTTACCGAACACAATATTAAATTATCTTTTTTTTAACTTTACATGCCAAACAAATTACTAAACACTATTCACATTAATTATCAGTACACTATTCATACTAATTATCCAAAAAACTTTATGCTTCTACGTCTCATCTACCTTATCTAATGCACCCTAATTTAATAACATTAATATAAAATTTTTGAAGTGATAATTATTTTAAAATTAATTTTATTATCTATATATATATAAAAGAAAATTATTTTGCTACTTTCTTCCAATTTTGTCCCTCTTCTTTTATTCTATTTACATTATTGTCTTTTAACTATTTATTTTTATTTTCCTTCCTCATATTATAAATGATTAATTATATTTAATTCCATACTCAAATTATATTTATTATTTTATTGATTTATATATTTTATGAAATAAATTTGTCATTTCTATTTTATTCTATTTGCATTATTGTATAATGACTTATTATTTTTATTTTCTCTTTTCTTTATATTATAAATAATTATTTTTTTAATTCCATTATAAATTATACTTATTATTTTATTAATTAATATATTTTATGAAATTATATATAATTAATATATTTTATTATATTCACTTTACTGTCATTTTACTTCTTATTTTTATTTTTCTTAGGATATGACTTTATAAATGAATAAAAAAGTGTATATAAATATAGTTATATCTATATTTTTTTATTTTTTCTTTTATTTAAATTATCAAAAATTATTTTTTTTAATTCCATTTAAAGTTATATTTATTATTTTATAAAATTATATATAATTAATGAAAATATGTATATTTTTTATCGTACATATCTTATTGTATTTTCATTTCTTACTTTATTTTATCTTAAATTATGACACTATAAATGAATAAAACATTATATAGAAATATGGTTATTTTTATTATTTTTAAATTTTTTCTTCATATTATCAATAATTAATTTTTTTTAATTCCATTTATAAAATTATATTTATTATTTTGATTATAAAATATATAGTTTATTATCATTAATGATGTAAAAAATATAAATTGTTATTATAGTTAATTAGAAATAATATAAATTATAAATTCATTAAAGTGATAATAATTAGGTAGTGGGGAGTGATGAAATGAATAGTCTTAACATATATTAAATAAATCATAGAAACTTAATAAGTATATAAGAAATATATTTCTGTCACGACCCACCTTTACTGAGGATAGCAAAGTTTGGGAAAACCGTGATAAGGGGAGGAAATAAAGAAATGGGGAAAGAAATGGGGATAACACGATGTCGAATAACTGAATGTTACTTCAATAAAAAGGGGTCCATAATATGAAAATCGGTACAAGGCCACCGATCCAAAATACTTGAGTACTTAAAAAAAATATCTCAAGATACAGAATACTGAGTGATTCAAAATACTAGATTGAGTGTCTGCAGTGGAATAGGATTTATAACTAAAGTTTACATGTATGAAGACATGCAAACCCCCAAGAGTTACCAAATAAAGAGTTCGACAAAACCATCACTTAGCACTCCTTTCCATTATAGCTCAACCTACATATTTAGAAATATATGCAGGGCTGAGTACAAAAGTACTCAGTAGACACATGCCGAAAACGCATACATGCATTTATAATTGTCATACCATCTCAACAGTGATGCATATGGATTTTTCTGAAAGGAGCTATCTTCACTAAATCTTTTTTGTGAATTCCTAGAGTTCGACTGATCAGTTTAAGTTCTTTAGTTATCAATCATATTTGTAAATTTTTGTGTGTCAGAAAGGTGGCCACCTTCCACGAACACTTGACCTGCCAACCTGCTTAGATGACGCACGGTCGCTTTGTACATTAGCCCGAGTAGGATAACAATCCTCTGGGACCCGAATTCGATTATAATAGTTCAAGCAGATATGTATCATACAAAAATATAAATATTTTTGGCAAAACAATACTTCACATATTTTCAATTCAAAATGTTTTTTTGAAACGAAATATAAACTGATACAACACACATAATTTTAGTTGTATAAGTAAGCCTACCTGACTTGCTTCCTCTTCTAAAAGTTCTGAATCTTCTCTCGCGTGACCTTAATCGCAATTATGAGGGGATACTCCTTGTGAGTAGGGGTGTAATCGAACCGAACTGAACCGAATACTGTCAGGCTCGAGTTCGGTTCGTTTAAAAATTTAAAGGTTCGAGTTCGGTTCGAGTTCGGTTCGAGTTCTGAAAACCAAGCTCGAGTTCGGTTCGATAAATAAAAATCGAGCTCGAGTACGGTTCGAGTTCGGTTCGTTAATTATTCGATTTAATAGTAAATTCGAACCCGAGCTCGAACTTGGCTCGAGTTCGCTAAATATTCGAGTTCGAGTTCGTTAAAAAGCTCGTTTATTAAATTATTTTGTTAATATATATATTTTTATATTAATTTGATAAGTTCGTGAACTAGTTCGTATATAAAGTTCGCGAACTATTTGAAGGTTGGCTCGTTTATTAAGTTCGTGAACAGGTTCGTTAACAAAGTTCGCGAACTATTCGAAGTTCGGTTCGTTAAGGCTCGAATTCGAACATGTTCGCGAACTTTTCGAACCGAATATTATTAGGTTCGAGTTCGGTTCGTAAAAATATTCGAGCTCGATTCGAGGCTCGAGTTCGGTTCGTTTAGAAAATGAACTTTTATAAAACGAACTTTTAACGAACCGAACCCCGAATAGTTCGTGAATAGTTTGGTTCGCTTACAGCCCTACTTGTGAGCATATAATTTATTTCATCTAATTAAAATAAAATATTATTTCATTAATTATTCTCATTTCTTACTCGACTAGTATTCAAGTATTTAGTAAATTCTTTAATTATTCTCGTAGGATTTTAAATCAATATTTGATTGATTAAATCCTTAATATTCTCATTTGTGTTACTTAATTAATTTAATAATGAGTACTATGCTTATTCAAGATAAATTACTTGAAATAATTTAGTCTCAAACTAAAATGTTAATTTAAATCTTATAGGATAGTATTAATTTTAATTAATACTATTTAATAATTTATAAAAATTGAAATAATAGTACTAATTTCATATCTTAAACATAGCTTAATTAATTTAATTATCCAGCCCAATCTAAATATTATACTCAATCTACAATAAATTGGTTCAATCTGAATATGTATCTAGCCCAATGAATTTAATTATCCCAACCCAAATTTATTTCAATCACAACCCATTAATTTACTAATTATCGGCCACCTGAATTAATTGGCCCATTCGATTTAACCCAGACCCGCCCAGTACCCATCCCATTGGAAGATTTAAATATTCCTAACCCCTCGCCTCTCTCATCTCTACCAATATCACTCACCAGCCCACTCTCACTATTCAGTCATCTCTCTCGCCTCTCTCTTCTCTACCTCTCGGTCGTCTCTCTATCTTCCCGGCACTCCGCCGCTACCTTCCCCGACGGCACTCACTTCTCTTCCCACCTTCTCTTGGTCGATCCTCTCTATTGATTCCTCCAATTTCTGCAACACAAAACACTCTCCCTATCTATTTCTTCCCCAGCCTCTTCTCGTTCTCGGTGGAAAGCTCACCGGAGCTTCATCGATTACATTCAAGGTAGAAGTATTACCTTTCTTTATTTCTATATTTGTAATTTGTAATTTCAGTTTTGAACCTCTAATTCTCCTTTATCCCTCACTTTCTCGATTCTCTGTTTCTCTCCAGCCCTCTTCTCACGGCTGCTTACTTCTGGACGGAAGAATCTCGCCAGCAGCAGCTCACCAGAGCTCTACATGAAAGGTAAAGCTCATCTTCCTTCTCATTTTCTTAAAGTTTCTAGCTTTATTCTTAATTAGTTTCTGAAATTCTTACAATATCTTATAATCTCTAACTCTGTACTCTCTGCTCTTCCTTGATTCTCAGTCTGTCTCTGCTCTCTCTTTATTCTCGGCTGACGGCCAAAGCTCACCGGAGCGCCAGTTGCCGTCGCCTCTCAAAGGTATAATCTTTAAATCTAATTCTCTTTTATATTTTTCAGTTTATGAATTCTGTATGCTCCTATTTCTTTCTAAAAATGTGTTCTTTAATATTCTAAGTAGAGTTGGGGTTTTGTTTTAATATGTGTTCTTTTTCAGAAGTATAGTTCAAATCTAAGCTTCAAAATCTGATTTCTCCTTTTGTTTTTTTTACTTCTATTTTGTTTACTCTATGAATCTTTAGGATATCTTAGGAAGCATATCTATGTGTTCATGTTCCTGAAATATCATAGTTGTTTTAAGTGAACAAATTCTTATTTCTGAAATGGCATTGGACGTACTTTTAAATTTTTGTCGTATGTTCTAAAATCTTGTATCTTATGCCTTGTTTCGAGTTCTATTTCAGATTGCATTCTCTGAGTCTAAGTCTTGTATTTTCATTTCTGAAAGTTCATAAGCTCATCAGTTAGGTTTCTAAATCTGAACATTTGAATATGCGTCTATGTGCTGAAGTCTGAATATATATATATATATATATATATATCTATGTTCTGAAATCTGAAAAAAAAAACAATGTCTAGGTTCTGAAATCTGTGACTCATTTTCTAAATTATTTAGAATTTGAACGATCATTTTCTCAGTCTTCTAAGTTCTAGGCTTGCTAAGTCTGAACTTCAACATTTAAAAGCTTTTAAATTTTACATCTCGAGTTCTAAAGTGATGTTGGAGGGAAGAGTATAATTTCAATAATTTCAGTTTTATGGTTTCTGAAACACAGTTAAAAGCAGAAGATTTTGAACTAAATTCTAAAAGAACAAAACTAAAGCATGAAATGTGTATACCTTAACTGGAATGATATGTTTTATCCTATAGGTTTGTTATTCTACTTTAAACTATCGATCTGAAATCGTGTCTATATTTAATAGTCTATAGTTTGGTCTCTAACCCAATATGAACTTATTTCCTAAGCTCTGTGTTTAGTCATTATTGAAATTTTATAACTCATTGCATGTTTCTGTTTTGGGTTGTGTGTTGGGATCTGAATATGGATGACATATTAGCCTAAGATTGATCTTAAACTTTAAATATTTCAATCTGTAAATATGTCTATGTTCTGTTCAAGTTTAAGAGTCTATGGTTTGGTTTTCTAAACTCGATCTGAACTTATACTCTAAGTTCATTATTCTGTCCAAGTTATGTTTCTTATAATGTTAACACATTATGATTTCAGGACTTATGTTTCCATATTCTAAGTCTCATATTTAAGAAGTAAAAGAATAGGAACTGAGAATTCTGATAATAAAATAAGCTTTAGTGCTAACTTTAAAATATAAATATAAACTGAAGTTTATGAGAGATGTATACAGCCTTAACAATTAAAATTTCAGCTTTCATTTCTTAAGAACACTTATTGTATTTGACTCGAACTTGATGGACATTGGAGTAGGGCTTTCTCCTTATTTGTAAAAAAAATACTCTAAATGTTTTTGTGTACTTCAAATATGAGAAGTGCGTTTTTAATATCTTCTTCAAAACTTGCATAGGGCAGTATTCAAAAGCTTTTAATTCCCTATCACTAAGCTGAAATGCTACTATTTTGGCTTACTGTAATATCTAAGTTCTAAGTTTGCTACAGAGGATAAGAGTCTATATTATCTGACTAGGTGTTTGTTAAGAGAAGAAGAATATTGAATGGAGTTCTTAAATTCTAGAGTTTGTGCAAGTATGATTTTGAATGTTTTGAACCAAAACTAGAATAATGAACACATAAGATTGAAAGTTTGAGCTATGTATACCTTAAGATTGTTTTTCACTTCTTCTTGGGATAACTTGAAAACTTCAACCTTGAAGAACTTGGATAGAGTTTCTCCGTGTATTTCTATCAGATTTTTAGTGTGAGTGGAGACTGATTTTACCAAGTGTTTGAGAGTAAAATCTGATGGCAAACCTATGTGTTTAAATAGATTGATTCTAAGAGATTTAGGTATACATATAATATTCTGTATGTTGGACTTATTGTACTTGAGTATTTCACTTTAAATCTTTGAAAATCTTACAGCCTCTTCCTATTCTTCCTACAAGACCTAGCTTTGTCTGTAACATAAGTTGGTTGCTGCTTTTATTTACTGTACACCTTGTCTGTATGGTTTAATGATTATACTTATTGCAGTTTCACAGAGTAAAATGGGTAGAGTGTAGTAGTGTAGCTGCGTCCCTTGTCCCTTTCTCACCATCGAGAAAGTCATCCTATCAATCTATTTTCATATTTCCTTACTTCTCTATTTTCTAATTTGTTTCCCCTTAGTAAATTTGTCTTATCTAGACTTGTAGTATTAGTGTTATAAGAAGTTGTACTATAATGTATATTCACATAGTTTTCTTTTCTGCTATCTTTTCTAAGGTCTGATTTGTCTTGTGTTTTATTATAAGGGTGTAATATTTGGGTTGTAACATATTATATATATTTTATTCGATACTTGTTCCTAGACATATGATATGCATGTCTCTTCAAACCTGAATAAGATTTGCTTTTAGGTAAAATCTATTTCAAATCTATTTCTTAATCTGAAGATATACTACTAAATCTGCATGGAAAATTCCCTCAATTATTTATCTTATGAAATAAATAATCATTCCTTCATTATCTGATTTATTTATTTCTTTATCTAATGTAAATAAATAATCTCTTTTATGCATCTTTACCCTATAATACAAGATAGTTTGTATCTCTATAGTATATAAATATACTATTATCTCTCTTATACAATTACTTCTATAATTGTACTTCCTTGTTCTATAAGTATATAATTGTACTTCCTTGTTCTATAAGTATACTTTCTTAGTATATACTTCTACATCACACATGAATGTGCAGTATTGAACTTCTATGAAATACATTGTATAACTATCTTAATTAAGGTATAATAACAACTTACCTTAATAACTTAAGAATTAACCCAAGATTGTTTGCATACCTTTTGTTTAGCTTGTCAAATGGTCATCTCAATGTTGTGGCAACTTAGTTATATCTATTAATCGAAGTCATTAACGATTTTACTATTTAATGTTTAAATAAATCTCGACTTCTTGAATAAGAATGTTACTCCAAAGATTAACAATCATTATATTTATTATGATTTTAAATTCTAATTGGCGAACATGAGCTACTAATATCGATTAGTTAATCGATCATTCGAAACTTTCAATGAAATTTTCTTATTGCAGATTTTCGTTACTTAATATCTATTAATAAAAGAGCGGGGTGTTACAATTTCACAAATGTGTTAAAAAAACTAATTAAATAGTTTGAAGTCGAGTTGCGGATTAAAAATTAGGAAATATGCAGCCTAAATTAATTAAGTAATTTTCAAATCGAATAATATGTAATAAGCAAATTTTTATGTTTTGGTTACATCAAAAGGAGAAACTAATAATACTCACTTCCTTTTTTAAAAAAAATGCATCTTTTGTCATTTTGATACGTTCCACTTAAACATGTACCATCTATTTTTGAATATGGTCTCACATTTAATAGTATTTTTTGTGGGTTCCAAAATTCATTACCATTCAAATCAATTATATTTTAACATTTAATAACATCTTTTTGCGGTTCCCAATACACTATCATTCAAATCAACTATATTTTAACAAAACTTTCGTCCACTGCTGTTATGCCGGTGCAACGTCGCCTATAGCCCATACCAGTATCCACCTATCTCACCCCTAGACGACTCTGCCCTCCGTCATCTTAAGGTCAATTTACTATCTTCTCACTTCTCCTAATTTGTGCGTGTCTGTTTTTCCTCTTATTCTGCTACTACCATGCCTGCAAGTTCTGTAATTCCTAAACTCGCCACTCACAGTTATCCATACTTATGCAGCTATGCTTGTGCTTGTGTATCCGTCGCTTTGGAATGGTTTATGGTGCATGTAATGTGTTCGACGAAATGACTATATGTGTTTCAGTTTCATAAATTTCTCAACTATTGTACTGAAGTTGACTAATTTTCTAAAATGACTATGGTGCACACTGGTCCCTACCCACTTCACAACTAAGACTCAATACCATACGAGCCTTTGTTACTGATGATTGATTCTGTAATGATTCTTTTTTTTTTAAGGAAGTTTGTGCAAGTGTACTCCCTTATTAGCCTTCTCATCTTTCTTTTTTAATACTAGAATTTATGGTAGCAATGCTTCTTTTTTTTTATTTGTGGTGGTTTTGCTTGCATGGTTGCACTGTTCTTCAGCAGTAAAACACAAAGAAAGAAAAACAAGAACAAAAAAAATGATCCTATCCTTGTTTGCCAATAGTTTTTCATCTCGTATTCTAATAATCGTTATGAGTATTAGAATACGAGATATATTTGCAGCATCAAGCTTCAATTGAATGCTGATCTTTTACTTTCTGAGCTTTGATTATTTTTTTATTTATAAATTTGGGTTTCCACTTCTGTTGAAGTATTAAGTGCTGAGCATCTACCATTAATTATTTTCTTGGTATTAAATTCTTTGATATTTGGAAATATTGGTTATGCCAAGAAAAAGGAAATAGGGGTAAAGCTGATGCAAAATTTTGGAAATGGGGGTAAAACTGATGCTAAGAAGAAGAGTTTAAGGAAGATTGTTATACTTCAACTGTTGAGTTGAAATATATCAAATAACTTCTCTTCAAGTTATTTAAACTTTCATTTATAGTTTATAAATTTAGTTATTAATTGTGGATTTGAACTTTGTGATTTGAATTTTGATGATATATTATATATGTGAATTTGAACAATGTTAGTATTTAATTTATGTTATATTTTTTATTTAAAATAAATTTATTTTTAAGATTTGAATTATATTTCACGGATGATGGATGTGTAAATAGATATCCAATGGGTGGTGG
Organism: Leonotis leonurus; assembly: GCA_026898415.1. Taxonomy (NCBI): domain Eukaryota; kingdom Viridiplantae; phylum Streptophyta; class Magnoliopsida; order Lamiales; family Lamiaceae; genus Leonotis; species Leonotis leonurus. The sequence goes on from JAPKLX010000124.1 coordinate 227,334, forward strand.
CCCGGTGTGTGGTGGGTTCGCGCGTACCCGCCGGGTGGTTATGGAGAGTTTTAATGGGGAAAAATGAACTGCGAGCTAGATTTATAAAATCATGTGGAGCTAGAGGGGTTTAGGGGCCAAGTTCTTTGAATAATAGACGATGAGCATCGGGGTGGTGGGCGAAGATTATCCGGTTGGGGATGAGTCTAAAAGGGAAATGGTTGGAGAGAACATCACTCACAGTAATATAGGTAATGGATCAAACACAAAATTTTGGCACCATATTCGAATCTGATCTTTTTAAAGTCGCGCTTCAGTTTCCTAGGCGAAAAGATAGTGCTATTGACATGAGAGGTTGGGATAATGAGCTTTGGAGTTGGAACTTAACTTGGAGAAGGAAGTTCTATAAATGGGAGTTGCAGTCGGTGTCTCATTTTCTTTTTAATGTGATAAGTTAATTTGTTGATGAAAGAACACTATCTTTTAAATGATTATTTATTGCTCCCTTCGTCCCATTTGAATTGTCACATTTTATATTCAAATGAATGTATTATTATAATAAAATGAGACAATTAAAGTGGAATAGAAGGAGTATTAAACTTAAATCAAAATTGATTTTAATAAAGCCTACTAAACAATTGAAATTTAATAGATTCATATACAAATTATCATATGTTTACATACTTGTCATATGGTTCGTAGGATATTAATAATACAATTGGCAGGAACATTAGCGGTTTTATTAGAAGGAAGAATGTGTATACATATATTATTATAGCAATAAAAGGTTAATGTTTGAACTTTGATTTTAAAAATATTATGTTTGAAATGTGTTTCAGGTGTTATTTAAATTTCATATATTTATATATTAAAAAGGGAAAATAGGTGCTCTAGTTTGACCAAGTTTAGTAAGACAAGTGTTCTTATGTAGCATGAAAGAGTGAAGAAAAAGAGTTGGCGAAACTATTGAAATTGACACTCTGTGACAGCATTAGGGTTTGCCAATGGCAATGCGTCTTGCCAAATTGATGGTTGCCTCAGAATCTAAAATCTCCGGATTCAGATTCACACTTACTAAATCCAATGTCGCAGCTCTAGTAGTCTCGAGATCAATATCAGACTATTGCACTAATCAAAATACAGGTAAGTTAGTTAAATCATTACACATACAACCCAGCTTAGTTTGTATTTATTTTCAGACCCTACCTGTTTGTGAGAATGCTGAATATGAGTAGCATTGTAGAAGTTCAGTTTTTTTTGTTTCGACAAATTACTTCTTGCACTTGGATATTCTTCTACAACACGTTTTATGTTTGTCGCACTGTCTATGGAGACTGCTAGTTGATCAATCCTTTATATTGTTTTATTTTCTTCTAAGTTCTAACAACACCAATTGTGCTCTAATCTTAGTAAATGATGGAACATTGTTTTGTTTCTTCTCATTCTTAACACTTTAGTTCAAAAATTAGGTGATGATGCCAAGACAAAATATGAGGAATTTCAGAAATGGGGCAATGGAGGAGGCTTGTTTCACATATCTTCTTGTATTGATCCAAGTGCTAGATTAGAGATTGGAGCACTAGTTCATTCAGATTCTGTGGTGGGTGCAAATACGTGCGTTGGGTCAGGAAGTGTTATTGGACCCGGCGTTACAATTGGTCAATCTACAAGAACATGGTACTCTAACTTGCATATTCTAGACCTAGAGTTCATTGAACATCCACATTTGACAATATGTGGTAGAATACTCTAATATAGAGCATGCATGGACCAACTTTTCCTTATATTCGACCTAGTTGATGTGAAAAAAACATAGACCAACTTTTTACAGACGTGCAACGACATGCTACAACTTGTAATATGGTAGCGCTATAACACAAAGAGGCATCATACTACATTGATAGAGCTCTTGTATATAAGATAACATGTGAGCATTTAAATATATGATAAGATGAAGAATTTCTTCTTATTGTATTTGATAGCCCTTGCATATAAGATAACATGTGAGCATTTAGAAATATGGTGTTGATATGTGTTATTTGATAGCCCTTGCATTTAGAAACAAGCTGATGATAGCCCTTGCATTTTGTAAAAACATGTTTTGTTTTCTGAAATTTATTCATGTCTATGTAACATACTGCTTGGAAAGAGTTTTCATGATTTTATATGACTTGTAAGCTTGTATGTGTCTTTCATTGTTACAAAAAGTCTTTTTGCTACATTTTCATGATTTTAGGTGCAAGTATGGTTCAGTTTTCTATCTATTACGATATTATGGAATAGGTTGCCTTCTTCGGTCTCTTGACTCAGCCATCATTTTTCCTCAGTTATAACGTTGTACTGAGTAATTGCACAATTGGTGATTTTTGTGTTATTCATCATGGGGTCTGCATTGGTCAAGATGGTAAGCCCTGGACGCTCTCAAACTTTATGGATCCCTATTATTGATCTACATCTTGATTTCACCTGAGTAACGTCTTTCTTTTTAGGTTTTGGATTTTATGTTGACGAACAAGGGCTTATGGTGAAGAAGCCTCAGGTATGTTGTAGTAATTTAAAGTCTTACTATGATAATTGACTTAAATCTTAGCAGATATTGACGACTTGGGTTTTAGATTTCTAGAACTTCGTCCATTTTTCTTCGTCGTCATCAACATCATTATTATTATTTGTTTTATGGATCCTTTCTTTTGTGGGGCGGGGCATCAGAAGATGCAGGATAAATTTTATTGGTTACGCCCTCTCATTCTTTCATTATTTCTATACAAATTTTATGGTGAGCTTTTCCTTACCTATCTGCAGTGCTTGAAAGCAAGGATAGGCAATTGTGTGGAAATTGGTGCAAATACATGTATTGACAGGGGCAGGTAAATTCCACCATGACTTTACAGTCCCAACTATTTCCTTGCTCCTAACATAGCACTGCTTTTATATTGTTGGAAGTTGGAACCTATTAACATTAAAGATTTCTATGATAATCTTTCAAAAAATTTATACTTGTAGTTGGCGAGACACTGTTATTGGTGATCACACAAAGATAGATAATTTAGTACAGGTTCGACTTGCTTTCATGCAGCATTGATATATTGTGATTATTCTTGAGATCAAAGTGTTTATGAGTTTTCACTTGCAGATAGGTCACAATGTGGAAATAGGGGAAAATTGTATGTTATGTGGACAAGTTGGAGTTGCAGGTTCGGTAACGTATGTTATCTTTTTTCTCCTTTTTCACTGTTGAAGTCAAAAACTTATATCTATGTCAACTGCAGCTTGCTTCAACTTTGAAGTTCAGGTTTTAGTTTAGCCTTAAAAGGTTTTAAGAATCTGGAATATGTTTTTGCACTGTAACCAATCAGGATTGGAGAATATGTGATATTAGGTGGAAGAGTTTCAATCAGGGATCATGTTTGCATAGCATCTAAGGTATGATTCTGGAAACTTCTTCCTCATTGGTTATTTTTTTCTCTCTTTAGTGTTTGATCTCCAAATACTGCCACTAGTTTTTGTTGATGATCTGGAGATGCAGGTGCGTCTAGCTGCTAATAGTTGTGTAACAAAGAACATCACTAAAGCAGGAGATTATGGAGGCTTCCCTGCTGTAAGAGTTCCATTCATTGCTTTTTTCCTTACTCAGTTTGTTTATGGTTTAGTCAGCTTATTGTTGTGCTCCACTAAAGCTGATTTCCAAAGCACCATTTCATATAATAAATTTTCTTGTTATAACTCAGATACATATTCATGAGTGGAGAAAGCAAGTTATTAGTGCTCGCCAAACTTCAAAAGAATTTTGGCACGACAAGAAGAAATTTGCTTCAGACACACCGAGTCCGAGTACCTAATCAATTAGACTCTGGACACGTCTGGGGAGGTAATGAAGATCATCCAGCAGCAGTCGGATTCAAAAGTCGGACAGTTCATTGCCAGCTGAGCTTATAAGAGGATTCAATTATTCCTTTATCAAATCTCATATGTAAGAATACTTGTTCTATGTTTTGGCGAACTCTGCTAAACAGTAGTTGCCTAGTGTTACTGAAAGTTTTGTCACTCATAAAGCAGTACGCTGTTGACAATGTTGAACAATAAAAGGCACAAAATAAAAACCAGAATGCATATAATTGATTGAACAAACAAAAAAAAAATCAACTTTTGAATGCCTTTACTGCGAAAGAATTCAATATATTGATTGTCAATTCCTAAAGAATCATCTTGGCATGAGAGAATGCATTAGCCTAACGAAATCTATTGTTACAGCTTACAAGAATTAATAACAGATATCCCTTGTTCTCATAAAGGAAAGACAGTTAAGTGGTGTTTACTTTGCATGATAGGATTGATTAATAAAAATAATCTAAGTTAATCTAATGTTTAAGTGGTGTTTACTTTGCATGATAGGATTGATTAATAAAAATAATCTAAGTTAATCTAATATTTACTTTGAGGTATAAATGATGTATTACTCAATTTTAAACTAATTTAATAATTTTCTCCTTCAAATAGTTAATCATCTATTTTATCAATTTAGCTATTAACTCAAACTAAACACCACTGTAGATTATATAAATCTGGTTTTATAAAGAACAAGATTAGTTGTATTTGGTGTGCGAGTTCCAACTTATTTTATATATGCTTCAAATCCTTCAACTGCGTGTTTCAATACCACATTGTGCACATTAAATGTGGAGATTATGATTGCTCAAATATAACTTGATCCTCCAAAAAACTATGTTAGAAAAAACATATCTTCGCATTATCCAATTCAACTTCCTATTCTGCAATTTCAGTCCAAGTCTTTGTCATCACATGAGATAAAACTATATACTCCTAATCTAATATAATAAGAACAAAAAAAGTGAGATCTTAACATCGGTCACAACTATGTTTTGGTAGTGATGTTCATTACTAAATTCATGCAAAACAAGCAAGAAGAAAAAGAAAAAGAGGAAAAGCAATGCACAAAATTGAACTATTCAAAGAAACTCATTATCAAATCGTTGTTCACACGCAATATGGTAGACCTTAGTCCGCCACTTTATTATCCGAAAGCTGAAATCTGCATCGAGCCTGAGCATGAAATCTAGACAAGAAGTATTCATGGCCTTCCAAACTCGTTGGTTGGTGTTCACTGTCATGTAGAAAGAAGTAGTGTTCTTGTAGCCTTGACAAAAAGCAGCAGTAGAATTCGCAGCAACAACAGCACCACCATTGGAGGCGTAGACCTTGAAGCTAATGCCTTTGTAATCTATCCCAATACGATTGTTTGGATTGAAGATTTGGATATGGATGAAGAGAGAGGTATTAGTAGGATAAGTGGAATTGAGCAGCAGTGATGGGGAATGTGCAACTGATATTGTGAAGCATGGATTTCTTGGAGTGAGGCTGAGCCATAGGGCTACGCCTACCAAACTCAGCACACTCATCTCACAAAAGAACCACAGGTAGATCACTGCTCGATCTTCATCACCTCTTCCACAAGCCATCTCAAGATTTTTGAATTCTAATAAAAAATAATTCAATTGTATGTAATGTATAATAAGACATAGAGGGAAGGTAGAAAGATAGTGACCTTTGATCTCTTCCGTAGTGAATTGCAATTAATAGCGTTTACATGATGCCTAGAAATATAGGCAGTTGTGTGCATTGATTAGGATTAACAATAACTGCCTGCAAATTTAATTTGATATGCTAATGAATGATTTAGTTTATAGAATTACAATTAATAGCGTTTACATGATTTAACTCGTACTCAAAATTAATTTAGTAGTATTTCCTTCTCTTTTTCAATAATAGGGACAATTTGTTCGGTCAATTCATTCTTCATTTCTTTAATCATGATCATTTATGTTAATGGAAGGTTCTTTCCATCTCTAACCTTGAATCTTCTTCAAGTACGGAACGATTGAGATCAAATATTTTTTTGTTTTACGTAAAATAAATTTTCTTAGTATTGCGTTTCAATTATTAGGACTCATGGATTCCCTTCTTTTCCTCGACATGGATATTTTTTTTAATGATTTTGCAACATTTAAGTTCAGTTCACTTTCTTGTGAAATACGAGATAATTACGGGTGAGTATCAGGACGAGACTAGGTATTCATCCCGAAGTGAAATTATTCAATTTTGTGATACCAGTCTTGATCTCTAATTCCAGTGATCTATTGGTTTCTCTTATACGTAGAAAATATTGGATACAAAATCGAATTATTCAAAATTATATAATTTCAGGATTTTCGATATACGTAAAATTATAATTTCAATTTTGAGACTTCAAGATTACCAAATTCTGAAATGAGAAAAATGAAGTCGCGATCTCGAATTCAAAATTTTTGAAATGTTCCGAAAGTCCCAAACACTACAAAAAAAAGGTTCACAGGCGAAGTATTATTCCGTAGTTAGCCCTTGATTTCTGTTGTCCCTGAGGGCTAACGACGGATTAACGATGGACCATGTCTGTCTGTATTTCGTTCGTTGTTAGCCCTTCTGATGACAGAATTTACAATCCGTCGTTAGCTAACAACATACTAACGACGGGAAATAACTGTCGTTAGTCACGACGGACTGTACTTCCGTCATTAGGTTCCCCCGGTGGCCATCGACGGCGCCAGAACACTAATGACGAATGAGACGACGGATATATCCGTCGTTAGCTAACGACGGACCTTAATCCGTCGTTAGTTCAACGGTCAAAATCTAACTACAGACCATGAATCCGTCGTCCACTTTTGACTGTTGACCTAACAACGGATTAACAGTCCGTCGTAAGTTTTTAATTATTTTTTGTTTTTATATTATCCGTAACCTAAAACCTGTCACAAGAAACAATACAATTATAATCCAACATTCAACTATAATTTAAAATCAACCAAAAATGAAATCGATCGAAATTCGAATTGAACGCGTACGTAATGTAAAGCAAAGATGTAAATAGTACAAATACAAACAATAGTATATCAGTATCAACCGTACACAAGTATCACTATCAAATACATGATGAAAGTATGACTATAAATCATAATTGGGAAAATGGGGAGGGGGATCAGACTGAGGATGGGAAAACGGGGGAAATGAACTACCACCAGCTCCTCCCTGCTGCTGCGACTGCATCCATCGAGCTATCTGATCGTACTGAGATTGCAGACATGTCGTCTGCTCAACTAATCTCCTCTGCTTAGACAGCCACTCTTGGCGCTCGCTCCTGCTCCTCTACTCCGCGGCGTAACTCCTCAACCTCGTTCCTGGTGGCTCATGATGCAGACGATGATCCACCGAACCTTGAGGATCTCAACGCCTTCCCCGCTGATCCCGTACTGAACAACCGCTTCTTCTTGTCCACGGCGCCGAGAACCTCCAAGTAGAGCTCGTTGATGTCCACTGCATCGTGGTCCCCCTCAGGCAGCTGGGCACATTCCTGCTCAGCACAGACAAACATCTCAGTCTGCATTTACACGAGAAATGAACATTTGTTAATAATATATTATAAAGATTGAAATTAGAAACTATATATATTATGTTGAAATTATGACTTACCGCAATCACCTGCGATTTCGCATCGGTGTACGTCCTGTCTGCGTACCGATGCTCATCGAGAAAGGAGTCGAACATGCAGTCTATCAGAGGTAGTCCCCTCTCAGCAGCCTGTGCATGATATACCTATCGGGTTTTGTTATTGAAACATGTGCATATGAATTAAAACTATAAAACATTATTGAAATTATGAATTGAAATTGCCTTTTCCTCATCTTGTTGCATAATGGACTTCGACCCTCCCCTATGCTTGATAGGACCAGTCCCCGGTATGTGAGGCTCAGACATCCTGTTGCGCCTCGCTGTCTGACATCATCCCGAGACCAGTATGCGAGCCAACCCGCCCAAACATCATCAGTCCACCATCCCGGGTTTCCACCTCTCGGTGGGGGATCATTCCTCCTCCTCTTGATCCCGCAAATATTGTCCTTATATCTCTCCCGACACTTATCGTAGCACAACTCGAATCTTGGCATCGATTACCGTTTCCCAAGTAAATTTTTTCTAGCATTCAAAATGTATGTTATAAATTGTAGTTAACTTCAAGTTATCGTTATAATTTAGAATGAATTTCAAAGTTTTAGAAAATTTTCGAACCTTAAACTCCTCCCAATATCTCTACCTCACGTCATGAGGCGTCAGCTTCCAACTGTATCCAGTCGGATTCAGAACTATCTTAAATAGTTCCCAGATGTAATCAGTTGGGTCGCTGTGCGGGTAAAATCCCCTATATAAGTCATTTTTGAAACATATATATTAGTCTTTTGAATTACTTATTAAATATGTGTTAAAATTGAATATGTGATTGTATTTACATACCCCAGCTCACTCACACAGTGAACGAAGTCCCCTGTGGGTCTCGGCTCCCCGTGCTGATCAGTATCGTAGCCAGAAGATGGACCACCTAAACGTAAGCCACCAACGTGGTAGCTTAGACCAGCACCAGACTCATATCCAGATGATGAGCCCGGGGAACCCCTGCCGATGCTGGCGGATAATGGAGAACATCGTGTACCCCTTCCGCGAGGAGTACCAACATCATCATCATCATCTTCTTCTTCTTCTTCTTCTTCTTCTTCTTCTTCTTCTTCTTCTCATAGTTTCTTTGTGAGTTCCATGAGATATTGTGTGAAATTTATAATCATTCATCAAATAACCATGATATGTTGTAATCATTGGTGAAGGCCCACATGCAATATCCCACATAACATGATCTGTTACATAAGTTTGTACTTATATCACCAAAAAGTTATATTTATCAAGTTATTGATGTATATATCTTAATTATAAATTCAATTCAAGTTAGATTAGTGACAATTTGACTCACGTAGGTACAAAATCATTCAGGAAATTTTGTCGACATTTTCTTATCAATGTCCATGTCAGAAATCCATGGATTTAAGAGTCTGAGTTGTGATTCGTACTCCCTTCATAAAACAAGTAGATATTAGTTGATAAAAGCTACACTTTCAATTAAATAGAAGTGTTATATTGAGTTGTTAAACTTTACTTGATATATGGATCGATCTTCACACAATTATGGAGTACGTATAGATGAGCAGCTCTGTATTCCATATCATCCAATGATCTTTTGGCTGTCTTTCCAAAACCAATTCCAACCAATTTGAATATGGAAAGCAAGCCTGGTTTATCTTGTTACCCATTATTAGAACATCCTCCAACGTAGTTGCGCGGAAACTCTCTATGTATCGTACTGACATGATCCTCAAAATAATCGGAGCAAAATGTAGTGGCTTCCTCCACTAAGTATGCATTACATATGGATCCCTTAACACTTGCTTTGTTCTTGACATTATTTTTCAATTTTCTCAAATATCTGTATTGAAATGATTCATCTGGAAAACATTAAATATAATGTATTAATTGAAATATTAATAAAATTATGATATTTTGAAGTACCTCTCAAATGGGTACATCCATAGATATTGAACTGGTCCTCCATCTCTTGCCTCGTCAGCTAGATGGATAGACAAATGTTCCATTGAGTCAAAGAAGCTTGGCGGAAATATACGCTCAAGTTTACACACAATCACTGGGATGTTATTGTTAAGTGTCTCCATGTATTCACTATTTATGTTTCGTGATGTCAAATCACGAACGAATAAGCAAAAATTTGTTATCGACTTCCAAATAACTTGTGGGAGTAGTTCTCGAAATGCTATGCTTATTATTCGCTGCATGAAAACGTGACAATCATGACTCTTCATGCCAAACATCTTCAATTTACTCATGTCTACACATCTCCATATTTGAGACGTAACCGTCAGGAAACTTAAGGCCTTTCACCCATTCACACAAGACTTTTCTCTCTTTTCTGTCAAGTGTGTAGCATGCCTTAGGATATTTATTGGTATACTGGTCATGCATCAGCTCTGGTCTATGACAATAGTAGTTTAGTTCCTGCCTAGACTTTGCTGTGTCTTTTGTCTTGCCTTCGAGATTCATCACAGTATTGAAAATGTTATCAAAAATATTCTTTTCAATGTGCATAACATCTAAATTGTGATGAATCAACAAAGAACTCCAATATGGAAGGTCCCAAAAGATGCTCTTTTTCCTCCAGTGGTAACTTGTTTTAAAATACGCTTGTTATTATCATCATAATCTTCAGTTACCTTGACGAGACCCAGATCTTCAATCTGATACAGTAGCTCTTCCCCTGATCTCCTCTCTGGAGGATCATCTGCGACAACTTTATTCTTTCTAAAAGCCCTTTTGTTCCTCCTGAACTGATGATCGTAAGGTAAGAACTTGCGATGTGTATCAAACCATGACTGTTTCTGGCTATGTGTTAAAGAAAATGCTTCAGTTTGTTCCATGCATTGAGTACAAGCTAATCTTCTAGTTGTACTCCAACCAGACAATATAGAGTATGCTGGAAAATTACTTATGGTCCACATCAACGCTGCATGCATCTGGAAGTTTTGTTTCTTTGAAATGTCATAAGTATGGGCACCAACTGTCCACAATTGATTGAGTTTAGATACAAGAGGTCGTAGGTACACATCTATCTTATCTTTTGGATTTCTTAGACCAGGAACAAGCACTGAAAGAAACATGTGTTGTTCTTTCATGCATAACCACGTAGGTAAGTTGTAAGGTGTAAGGATAACAGGCCAAGATGAGTACTGTTGTCACGATTGACTGTAGGGTTGAAAACCATCTGTTGACAAGCCTAATATGATATTTCGTGGCTCCTCTGCAAAACCTGGGTAAGTCACATTAAAATGCTTCCATGCCGGTGAATCTGCAGGATGACGCATAACACCATCATCAACTGAAGTTGAATGCCAGATCATGTCTCTGGCTGTAGCTTTAGATGCATACAACCTCTGTAAACGAGGTGTTAAAGTAAAGTAGTACATCTTCTTATATGTAACTGATTTACGTCCCCGACTCCTATCTTTTTATTGATTTTCATTGCAAAACTTGCAATTCACAAGATTAGAATCCGCTTCCCAATAGATCATACAATGATTCCTACATGAATCGAACTTTTTTACAGGTAAACCCATTGCACTTAGCAATTTCTATGTGCTGTAGTAGTTCATGGGTACTTTGTGATGATCTGGAAATGCTTCGTTTAATAAAACACACATTTCATTAAATTATTTGGAGTTGAATAGAGGGCGAGACTATATTAGTGAATTATTTGGATTTGAATAGAGGGCGAGAATATCCTTATGATATTTAAGGTTTTGTAAGTCATTGATTTGCAATTATGAATTATAAGTTGATGCTTAGATTGTTTGATGCTACGCATGTGGAGATCACAAGCATTTGACTCATTTGGGTCACTAATTTGGAGATCACGAGCATTGGATCATTCGGGTTGCAGGTAGAATCAAGATTTTTATATACTATTATTTTAACTATTCTAGCTAATTGCATCTAATATAATGAGTCATCTAATGCCATCAAACCATCTCAACATAATCGAAATATAACGAGTTCATATAATATTATACATATTGGGAGAAGATCCTTAAGACATAATCTAAATCTATCCCAAATGGAGAAGATCCTTAAAAACTTAATTACGTCTATCCCAAATGTCATATATGATTGAATCGTTACACTTAAATTATACAATTTATAATCATATAAAACAAATTAAATAATTTAAAACAATAAACTATAAATAAACCCTAATTAATTCATGAAACTCAAATTATATTTAATCCTAATTAAATAAATTAATTTAATCTAAACTAATTAACTAAATTAAACAATTAAATTAAACTAATTAAATTAAGTAAACCTATACTAATTAACAATTAAATTTAACTAATGAAAATTATACTAATTAACAATCTAAACTAATTACATAATTAAACTAATTAAACAATTAAACTAATTAAGTAAACCTATACTAATTAACAATCTAAACTAATTAAATAATTAAAAATTAAATTAAACTACTTTAAACAATTAAATTAAATAAACCCATACTAATTAAACTAATTTAACAATTAATAATTTAATTAACACTAATTAAAAAAACATTAAACAAATTTTAAAAAAAAATAAAAAACTTACTTGGAAATGCTGGGGGAACGGCGGCGGCAAGCGCTGGAGAGTGGCGGCAGCGGCGGGAAGAGGCTCTGGGCGGCGGCGGCGATAAGTTGGAGGGGCGGGCAGAAACTTTAGGCGGAGAGAGAGTGAAATTAGGATAAGAAAATGATAAAATAGGAGAAATGAGAAGAAAATAGGGATTCGTCGGTGGTGGTCGTCGCTGGGAGTGAAAATATCGACTGAATTGGGGAAGATGCGTTTTATTTTAACCTAACAACAGATACAGTCTGTTGTTAGGTAATAAAATTAATTAAAAAAATTAAATTAGTTAACGACGAACTAACGACGGACTGACCTAACAACGGATAAGTTCGTCGTCCAGTCCATCGCTAGTTATGGTGCCAACTTGCGCGCCAATATTCCGTAGTCACTCCATCATCAATCTCTTTCGTTTTGGTCCGTCGCCAGTCCGTCGTGACCTAACTACTAACAAGGATTCCGTCGTCCAATCCGTCGCCTATTGCATGTTTTTTGGTAGTGAAATGTCCCGAACGGACCAAAAATTCCAGAACTTATAAAATTAAATTTATAATTATAAAATCAAATTTTGTAATTATAAAATGAAACTTATAATTTTAAAATTAAATTTATAATTAAATTTAAATTAAATGAAAATGAAATTTGAAAAATCGGGAGTCCAGATCGGAATTTGGGACTCCGAAGCCCGAAATTTCCCAAATGTCAAGTCCCAATTCCAGTCCCGAAAAATTCGGGACTCAGGTCGGGACCGAGAATTTTCAAAGTCTTGGTGTCAAATTCTCACCCCTAGGGATAATAATTAAGTTCCACTTTATTGTCCGTGTCATATATTTATTAATGTGCTCGCAGTTCCGCTTTATTATCAAAGTCTTGGCGTCAAATGTCATATATTTATTATCGTCCCAGGAATAGCATGTTTGATGTATGAGAGATACACTAAACTACAACTTTTTTTACCTTGAACAACAAGGTCGAGATGTTAGCTTACTAACTTACCAGGTCAACTCCCTAGGATAGCAAGTCAACTTCTATGTGTAAGTGAGAGAGATTGATCTGCTCAAATAAGATCTCGGTATTAAAGACAAGGGAAAAATAGCATATCCGACCTTAGGGTAGAGGCCCCTATGGCGGATCACCCCTTATGGTCCGTTTTTGTTCAAATGGGCCCCTGAAGTCGATAAGTTGATGCAACTTAACCCTCCATTCTAACGGCCGTTTAACGTTGTTAAGTAAATTTTATTTTTAGTGAAAGTGAACATATAATATAATATATGTGATATTTAAAACATGAGAAAAATAGCATATCCGCCCCTAGGGTAGAGACCCCTATGACAGATCACCCCTTATGGTCCAGTTTTTGTTCAAATAGGCCCCTGAATTCGATAAGTTGCTGAAATAAAAAATTAATTTACTTAACGACGTTAAACGGCCGTTAGAAGGCTGAGTTAAGTTGTAGCAACTTATGAACTTCAGATGCCCATTTGAACAAAACCGGACCATAAGGGTTGATCCGCCATAGGGGTGTGTACCTTAGGGGCGGATATGCTACTTTTCCATAAAGACAATGATATATCCTTAACTAGGTCGACTAGCAGCTCGATGTAGTAGGTTATGTTGTTTGTTAAGGTCCGATCGTGTGCGGAAGCGATAATCTGTTGGTTTTCTTATACGTAAAAAATATTCTTCAAACTAAACAAGTATTTTTAAAAAAAAAATAGATTGATTGAAACAACAATGCACGACTCACTGTTCTTATATAGTTCGTTGGTGAAATGAAGAGGCACGTGAATGCAATAAATAACAACGTAGAAAGTAAAGAATACAAGTAATTTATCTTTTTCATATTATATTGTTTAATTAATTTACAAACAATAAAGTTATTATATTATAAAAGTTATTATAATTAACATATTTTTATTTATATAACTAGTATTTATTATTATTAACATTTATAAATAATAAAGTTATTATATTGCTAGTTATGTATATTAACATTTTTTATCTAAATTTTTCCATAAAACTAATTTCCAACCAATAATCGAAACTATTAATGTAAGTGGTACTAAAATTTTATGAAAGGTGAATGTTTTTCATTTTTTTTTTATTGGCAAGATAGATGGTATCATTTTCGTTGCATAACAACAATTCTGTTCGATCGTCGTTTTTTAGAGTGTTTGTACGATGGAAAAATATCAAATAAGGTGAACATAAGGTTTACGTGGTTCGATATTTTATTAGATCTACGTCCACGGGACAAAAAAAAAAGATCCTTTGTATTACTATTTTTGAGTTCTTGAGAGAGAGATTATCCGTCCTTTACATCTAGATTAGAAACCCCATTTATAGGCAACAAATGACAGTTATAAGAGGTTACGTGAGCTGAGATCGTGGGGTGCTACGTGTGAGATGGTGGGCCGAGCTCCTATGTTATTGGGCTGTACTGTTGGGTTGAAGTGACTTCTGGGCCTTTTGATGGGCCGAACTTGTTACCTGCTGGCCGAGGTCCACTGGGCCGAACTGGCTGTAGTTTCTAGTTGGGATTGGGCTTCGCTTGGGCCTTTTAGCCGGGCTGCATCCTATCCGTGGACGTAGATCTAATAAAAGATCGAACCACGTAAACCTTGTGTTCACCTTATTTTATATTTTTCCATCGTACAAACACTCTAAAAAATGACGATCGAACACTGGCGCCGTCTGTGGGAACCGCTTAAAAAATTCTATGAAAACGATCAACGTTTTGAGTGAAGACACGATGGTAAAATCAACCCGCTCCACCGCTGTAGCTGCTGCTGCTAAAGGAAAACAGAACCAAACTGATCCGCCCACCAATCCACCTCATACATCAACCAACGAAGGGGATGTACGCCAAGTCCAACATGACAGGCAGCCTGTAATCCGCCGAACTCCTGACGGTCATGTGGAAGATATATATTTAGGTCGATCTAACGATTCAATCAGTAGCGGAGGGCCAAACCAAGGAGATCACCGACGAGGGAACGCCGCACTCCAGCCTCAGCTCGGAGATGCACTTAAAGCGTACTTAGACCTCCACGAACAAGATTTCCTCAAGTTCGCCGAACAGCATCGGCAGCAAAGTCAAGACGAGGGGGATAAAACTGAACCACCGCGACAACGACCCCCGAGCCTCCAAATTGACGAGGGCAGAAATGATGAACTTCCCCAAAGGCAGCGTGATCGTCGGGGAAACAACAACCTCACTTCACCTCGGCGTGGTTCAACGTCACCTCGTCGAAACGTCGGCCTTTCCCGACGTGACGAAGATGACCACAGAGAAGGGAGATTCACTGTCTACAGTCGAATTGCCACCCCTTTCACCAACAAAATACTCTACACTCCGCTCCCGTCAACATATAGGGTGCCACCCATTAAACCCTATAACGGTTCTTGTGACCCCAGCAATTTCCTGTCACAGTACCAATATAACATGTTGAACCAAGGGCTCGTCGAAGATGTTTACATGTGTAAAGTCTTTCCCGAGCTGCTGATAGATAATGCCAGAAAATGGTTCGATAACCTGCCGCGCTGCAGCATAGGGTCGCATACCGACCTCCTAGACGCCTTCGAGCGTCGTTTTTTCAAGAAAGCCGAAGCCAAGATCAGTCCGGCCCAACTCCTTACACTGAAACAAGGACGGGGAGAAACGATCAGTGATTTTCTGGCTAGGTTTTACAACGAGAGCCTTAGGGTCGACCGCCTATCCGACGATGTCCTCATCTCGGCATTCCAAAATGCCATTCAGTCCGGCACTCTCTTTAGGGAGCTCGTAAAAGAGCGCCCTCAAACCTCCAAATAGCTATGGAGGATTGCTGACATGTTTGCCGAGGCAGATGAGGCTGACAGGAAGAAAAGGGCGGCAGATCGACCGGAAAATCACGACAAAAGAAAAAAGGAGGAGCGTACTGATCATGGGCAAAATCGACGAGGTGCTCTTGAGAGAATACAACGAGGTCCACTGGAATCCCGCCTCGGACCTCGGCCCAATCAAGATCGAAGTCAATTCACTTCGTTAACGAAGCCACGTGCCAAAATATACGAGCTTCACACGAACTTATTCCAGAAGCCGCCACCCTTGTCCCGAGGTGGATCAAAGCGACGGTCCAAAGACAAATACTGCAAATTCCACGATGATCATGGTCATGACACCGAGGAATGCCGAAATCTCACCTCGGATATAGAACACCTGGTAAGTGAGGGTACCCTTGGTAAATACCAAGGTCGTAGCCAACAAGATGCCCGATCTCAAGGGAAAGGCAAGAGAAGTAAGAATAAGGGAGGGGAAAACTGCTACCCCCACTAAGACAAGAAGCCAAGGCACGATGACGAGGACGAAGACGAAGACCAGCCACAATATGACGGAGTCATCGCCGTCATTACCGGGCTACCTCAAGGCACAACGAAGTCCTCATTAAAAGCTGAGGCCCGAAGTCAACAGAAGGAGGAACCTTCACAAAAAAAGGTTCAAAAAGAATGCGGTCGTCACCTTTTCCAGCGACGACCCCGTCCCCCATGCCCTACCTCATCAAGACGCTACCATCATAGAAGCCGTGGTAGCCAATAAACTGGTCCACCGAGTGTTCATTGATAGCGGAGCCTCGGTAAGCGTGCTATTCAAAAACTACTTCGATAAACTCGATATCGAAGAAGCGCGTTTAAAACCGGCACCTGTCCCGTTGAGGAATTTTACACAAGAAGAAACCACGACGGAGGGTATTATTTCACTTCCTGTGACTGTTGGGAGAAGCCCGTTATCTTCTACAAAGATAATCCACTTCTTTGTTGTTAAAGCCAACTCCCCCTATAACATCATCTTGGGAACAGATTGGCTAATAGCAACGAGGGCAATCTGCTCGGCCTACCATCTGACAGTTAAAATCCCGTCTAAAAACGGGGTGATTACACTTAGAGGAAATCAAATGCGGGCTAAGGAGTGCATGCAGATCGCACTCCGAGGTTCTGGGATGCAACATCCCCAAGCATAGCAACTATAGAACCCCGAGGTGATGGAGTCGACGTCACCATCATCTGTGGAGCCGGTGGAAGACGTCACATTATACGAAGACGACCTGTCCAAGGTCGTCAAAGTAGGGTTCGTCGGAGGAAATGAACTTCGAAGTCAAATCGTGCGGCTACTTCGGGAATTCAGAGATATTTTCGCTTGGTCACCCCTAGACATGACCGGAGTCTCACCAAGCGTTATCAATCATCACCTCAATATCGATACCGAGGTGAAGCCAGTTCGGCAGAAGTAACGAGCCTTTGCAGCGGAAAGAAATCAGGTGATCCATGACGAGGTACGCCAGCTACAGAAAGCTGATATCCTATTCGAGGTGAAATATCCGACGTGGCTGGCAAACCCCGTGATGGTAAAGAAACAAGGAGGAGGGTGGCGAATGTGTATTGACTATACCGATCTCAACAAACACTGCCCTAAGGACTGCTATCCTCTTCCCAACATCGACAAGAAGGTCGAAGCCCTTGTTGGACACAAGGTATTCAGTTTCCTGGACCTATACAAGGGGTATCATCAAGTCCTTATGAGCACCGAAGACGCTCCGAAGACAGCCTTCGTCACGGACTTCGGTATCTACGCGTATAAGAAAATACCTTTTGGACTAAAAAACGCTGGAGCTACATACCAAAGGATGGTCGACAAGATATTTGAACCTTACATTGGTCAAATTGTCGAAGTGTATGTTGACGATATAGTCGTCAAAAGTAAGGAAGTTGACACTTGCCTAAACGACCTCCAGGTCGTCTTCAACCTGCTCCGCGAGGTGAACCTGAAGTTAAACCCAGGAAAATGGACTTTCATGGTTCAATCTGGAAAGTTCTTGGGGTGTTGGGTTTCTCACGAAGGGTTAAAAGCCAACCCGGCCAAAGTTAAAGTCGTCCGAGAGATGCAAGTGCCGAAGTCCATCCACGACGTGCATAGATTGACGGGCTGCCTAGCCGCGCTGAATCGTTTTCTATCTAAGGCCGCCGAGAAGTAACTCCCATTCTTCAAGATACTAAAGAAGGCGCCAAACTTTGAATGGAACGACGAGCATAAGTTGACTTTTGAAAACCTAAAAAAGTACCTCGCAAATCTACCCACCCTATCCGTTCCAAAAGAAGGCGAGACCCTTTCTTTATACCTAGCTGCTTCGGACGAATCATGCAGTGCGGTCTTAGTACGAGAAGAAGGACGTCGGCAATTACCTGTTTACTTCATAAGCCGAGCCCTAAAAGGACCAGAAACGAGGTACCAACCTTTGGAGAAGATCGCACTCGCACTGGTAAACGCCGCGAGGAGACTACGACCGTACTTCCACGCACACCTGATACAAGTTTTGACCAACCTTCCACTCCGGCAAGTACTCACAAAACCCGAAGCTTCAGGACGAATCTCCAAGTGGGCGGTAGAGCTAGGTGAACACACGATCTCCTTTGCACCTCGTCAAGCCATCAAGGGACAAGCTCTAGCAGATTTCTTAGTAGAAACTGTATTTGCAGATCCTCCGAAGTCCACCAAACTTGCCAAGGATAAGTTTCAAACCGAAGCACCAAGGGTACCGCCAGAAGATTGTTGGAAAATCTACGTGGATGGTGCATCAGGCCAGAAAGGAAGTGGAGCTAGAATCTTACTCATCAGTCCGGAAGGAAAAGAAATAACTTATGCTCTTCGGTTTAACTTCCCAACAACAAACAACGAAGTGGAATACGAAGCCTTAATCGCCGGACTCCGCCTAGCTCAAACTCTCCAGCTACGAGCTGTTCAAGTCCATAGTGATTCCCAAGTTATAGTGAACCACATGTTAGGCGGATATGAGGCCAAAGATGAACGGATGAAGAAGTATCTCCACAAAGCCAAAACCTTACAACAAGGTTTTTCATACTTCGAGTTAATACGAATCCCGAGAGGTGATAATGACCGAGCTGACGCACTAAGCAAACTCGCATCATCATCCATGACCTCTCCTGTGGAAGAAGTACAAACTCGAAGTATAGAAGAAGCCGAAGTGAGTATGGTAACCGATGACGAACCGAACTGGATGACACCACTTCGTCAATATTTGGAAAAAGGCGAACTCCCTGCTGATAAGGTCGAAGCTAGGAAGCTTCAAAGTAAATCCGCTAAGTACATTCTAGATCAGGGAATACTGTACAGAAAATCGTACCTTCAACCTCTTCTAAGATGCGCGGGACCCAATCAAGCAAACTATGTACTACACGAAGTGCATGAAGGATCTTGTGGCAGTCACATCGGAGCTCGTGCTTTAACCAAAAAGTTCATAAGATGGGGATACTATTGGCCAACCATGTTTCAGGACGCAATTGACATCGTCAAGCAATGTCCGAAGTGCCAGCTCCATGCAGTAGTAACAAAAATACCACAAACCGAGCTGACCAGCATGCAAAGCCCTTGGCCGTTCATGCAATGGGGAATAGACATCGTTGGCCCGTTTGAGCAAGCTCCTGGCCAGCTACGGTTCCTTATAGTAGCCATTGACTATTTTACGAAGTGGTAGAAGCCGAACCTTTAGCAAGGATTACGAGCAAAAAAGCCCTAAACTTTGTTTGGATAAACATAGTTTGTCGCTTCGGCATACCTCGTGTCCTTGTCTCATACAATGGAACCCAATTCACAGACAAGACATTCAGAGAATGGTGCGACGAGCTCAATATTAAACAAAAGTTCTCTTCGGTGGCCCACCCTCAAGCGAATGGCCAAACCGAAGTTACAAATCGGACGATAGTCAAAGGGTTAAAAACCCGCCTCGACAAGGCCAAGGGAGATTGGGTGGAAAACTTGCCCCAAGTTTTATGGTCCTACCGAACTACTCCCCGGACCTCACATGGAGAAACACCATATAGCATGGTCTATGGAATCGAGGCAGTGATCCCAGTAGAGATTGGCTTACCGAGCCCTCGAACGATCAACTTCGCTGCCCAAGACAACGAAGAAGGACTCCGAACTGACTTAGATTTGCTGGAAGAAAAACGAGAACAAGCCTACATACGAGAAGCTCGATACAAACAGCAAGTAGCCCGATATTACAATAATCGGGTGAGACATCAACAACTCCAAGTGGGCGACCTCGTACTTAGAAATAATGAAGTCAGTAAAGCAGAGAAGCTCGGCAAGTTGGAAGCCACTTGGGAAGGACCATACCGAATTCAAGAAGTCCTTGGCAAAGGGTCATACAAGCTCGCCCATTTATCCGGTGAACCAATACCCCGAACTTGGCACATTTCTCACTTGAAAAGATATTACCTATAAGTGAAGATAGGTAGTTTGTTTAGATTTTCCATTTCCCTTTTCCATGTTGAACATTTGCATATTTCAGCTAGTTTGCGTTCCATCTATACATTTTAGAAGGACAATTCAAACTAAATCCAAAAAATAAAATAGATAAAAACTCCAATTTTGGAGTAGCATCTAAACGCGCGTAAGGGGACCACTCCTATCGATAAATTCGACAAAAAAGGACTATGCAAAAAGCCCAAACTTCGTCTTTAGACGAAGTGGCTACTTAAGGCTTTAACTTCGTCCTTAAACGAAGTAGTCACTTGAAAGCTTTAACTTCGTCTTTAGACGAAGTGGCTACTTAAGGCTTTAACTTCGTCCTTAAACGAAGTAGCCACTTGAAGGCTTTAACTTCGTCTTTAGACGAAGTAGCCACTCGAAAGCCTCAACTTCGTCTTCAGACGAAGTGGCTACTTAAAGTTTTAACTTCGTCTTTAGACGAAGTAACTACGGGTTCACGTTAGCCATTACAAGTAATCTCGAAGCAAACTTGATTATACGATCGAGACAAGCTTCTAAAATGTAATAGTGCCACAAGAATGAAATTCTATTTCATTAATCAAATATTACATCAAGGTGGAGGGTCCGAGCTTGAAGGTTTACTAAAGCTAAGATATTTTTCTACAAAGCCCGGACCCGAACTCGAACTAGAACCATGGTTGAGGACTGAATCCAAAAAAGCCATCCCCTGACCGCGGCCAAAGCCCCGCCCTCGGCCCCGACCTGCAAGAGCAGCTCGACCTCGACCTCCTGAAGCACGCCGCCCACCACCTCGGGACATTATGGCATGCGTCTGCTCCCGGGTTAAAGTCGCGCTGGAGGGGTGCATGCCCGTCACGTTCCCATCTAAGAAGTCCTACGAAGACGAATCAAGCAGAGCCCGCTTGGAAAACACCCACTTCTTCAACTTCGGATTTCTATTCAAAACCGTCTCATACAAGGAACCGAGCTTCAACTGTTCATCTTCCTGTTCGCGGACTTGCCATGAGTCCTCTCCGTACCTCTCGATGTACTTCTTCACCCGAGCACGGACATCTTTAATCTTCATCTGAGTCTCATAGATGGTTAACAGTCCGCTCTTGTGAATGAGATCTTCATACTCGGCATGCTCCTCAACCATGGCTTTGAAGGTTTGGATATCATCCACGGCTTGTTTGAACTTATCGTCGAGCTCTAGAAACCTAGCATGCTCTTCGTCGAGCTTCTCCTGAGCCACACGAAGCTTCGCGTCCGCCTCGATCTTAATATTATCAGCTCGGCTCTTCCAAGATGAAGCATCGACTTCAGCCATTTCAATAGCTCGGCGAAGCTCGTATACTTTTTTCATATAGTGAGAGGTATCATGCAAGCCAGGAGCAAACTACAAGAAAACAAACAAGATTCAACAAAAGGTTTCTTTTATATATGGACGAAAGAAACGCCACCCTAGCGGTGACGAAGTACAAGGCTAAAAAAAAAAAAAAAAACAAAAAACTACAAGGCTCCCGGGCCAACCTCTTGTTCGTCGGCACCTCCATCCTCCCAGCCTCCTCCAGCAGCGTCGGCAGCAGCTGTCTTCGACAGTTCGGCGATGACAGCCTCCAGCTTGTCATCCCTGTCAAAAGGGCAACTCCGAACCGCCCTCTCCGACAGCAGGGATCGCTGCCGAGCTAGCCTCTACACCACCGGCACGTCCGAAGTGCACTCCATCAGCACCTCGGCATACTCCCTCAGCATCTCATCTTCCGACATCACCGCGTACCCATACTTGGCTTTGTCAAGGTTTGGGTAGTCTTGGGCGATGAGGTCGATGATCGCCGAGGAAATAGAGGCGCTCATGGCACCCACTAACTGCGTAGCCAGCCACCCAAAGTGCTGGGATCAGAAGATCCGCTCGGCGAAGGCCCGGAGCATGCCGCCCTGGCCAGCGACTGCGGAGGCCACCTTCTCCTGCTCCCCGACGAGCTGGGCCCTCACCTCCGCCACCTCGGCCTCCAGCTCGGCCACCTTCTTCTTGGCCTCCTCACCAGCCTCAAGGGCCCGATCCTCCCTCTCCATCGCCTCCTTCGCCTCCGCCTCGGCCGCCGTGACCTTCGCGGCCGACTCAGTCCTCGCTGCCCTGAGCTCGGCGGAAAGACTTTGGAACTGAGCGACTCCGCCGGCTACGAAGTTCGCCAAGCCCCTTAGCCCGGCTAGAACCACGTCCGCCTCCTGCACCAAGATACATTGATATATCTTAATACATCGCAAAAAAAAAAACAAACAAACAACGACGAAAGAAAGAAATAGAGGTCCACACTCACCTCGGGAAACGACATCTCTTGAGATGCCTCCAGGCCGAAGGGTTGGCCACCCGAACTGACCCTCACCTCCACCCGAGGTGGAAACAGGTCTATGACAGGCGAGACGAGCCACGAGCTCTCCCCACCCGCCAGAGATGGGTCCGACGCCCTAGGCGGCCTCCTCTCCACGGTAGAAGAAGGCCTTGCCCTCTTCTTCTTCCTCTTCAGCACTGCCTGGAGCGCTTCAGGATTCACTGCAAATGCAAGAGAGAGAACATTAGAATTTACCTCGGCTAAATATCATCACACAGCACGTAGAGCGGGACCTCACCCAAATCCACATCGGCGGAAGCGCCGTATGGGCTCAGCCCATACCTCGATAGCTCGGCCTCGGCGTAGTCCTTCTTAACGGAGCCGAGGTCCACCAAGCTCACTTCGAGCTCGTTGACTGGATCCTCGGTGACTTGGGGCCCGAATTTGGCCTTCGACCAATCATTTAAGGGCACCCCCTCAGCCCGGCAGAAGAAGAACTTCTTCTGCCAGTTCGTCACCTTTGACGGGGTTTCTAACTTAAACTTATTTACAGGGAACAGATAAACCCACCCCGTAGGCCCACGCTTAGCTCGGAAAAATCTAAGCAGGGACTCTATAGATACCGAGCCACCTCGGAGGCCGATCTCCATACAAAGGAGGGCGGCGCTAACTGGCCTAGCGGTAAATGGAATTTTTCTAAGAGTTGAACAAAAATTTGGTGCAAAGGAAAGCGAAGGCCAAAATGAAGGTAATCTTCGTAAACGGTAAAAAAACCTACGGGTGGAGAACTACCCCTATCCTCAGCCCGAGGCAAAACCATCTCCATTGACTCTGGAAATAAAAATTTTCGGGCGAGATTTAACATATGAGATTCACTCATAGTGGAAGAATACTCAAGGGCCGCGTCCGACCCAACTAAAGATGAAAACTCGACCACTCGAAGAGTAGGAGGAATAGTAGATCGGGTAAACACCCTCACCGTAACCCTCGCCGGAAAAACCCTAGGCGGCGAGGGAGAAACCTCTATGTTTTCCACGTCTACATTGATAGGGGAAAGAGACGAAGAAGAAGCCATGATGAAAAAGGACACTTACTTGTAAAAACTCCGACTACTTTGTTGAAACGGAGAACGACGGCGGCAAAAAGGCAGAGAGCTTTTGAAGAATATTTTGCAGAAAGTAAGAGCAAGGGTTTCAGAAATGGCAGAAAGTGTTTTATGAGCGTTCAAAGCAAGCTTTTAAAGGCAACATTTCCGCCTTTTTCAAAATCCCGCCTCTTCGGATGCACCACTAAGAAGTCGACGCGTGTCCCACGTGACACCCCACAACGGCTGTCTTGCACGATTCCACATAATTCGAGCTTGACCTCGTCGACAGCAAGAAACCATACCCCGACTTCGTCAAAATTTTCACTTCGGTAATAACATCGACCTCGTCAAGATCTTCACTTCGTCCTCGACAGCAGTGACAAAACTCCCGCAAAATATCCGATTAGTTTTGCTGGTATGGAGAACGACAGCAGCGAATGCAGGAAATTGGAAATAAAGTTTGAGAGTTGGGGGAAATTGTTCTTAGGCGTATAGAGCAAGCTTTTATAAGCAACAACTGTGCCTTTTGCACCTCCATACAGTTCGAGTTCGACCTCGCCTACAGAATGAAGTTCGGTCAAATCTCGACCTCGCCCCTAAAAAAGAAGTTCGACTAAAGTCCGACTTCGTCGAGTTCAAGACTACCATTTTTTACCTCGCAAGCAGCTGTACCGCCTAAAGTCCGATCTCAGCCTAATCCGCAAGAGGAAGTACCCATTCCAACCTCGCCGAAGTCTTCAGTTCGCCCCTTTTAAGGGGGGGATGTGATAGGATGCAGCCCGGCTAAAAGGCCCAAGCGAAGCCCAATCCCGACTAGAAACTACAGCCAGTTCGGCCCAGTGGACCTCGGCCAGCAGGTAACAAGCTCGGCCCATCAAAAGGCCCAGAAGTCACTTCGGCCCAACAGTACAGCCCAATAACATAGGAGCTCGGCCCACTTCGGCCCACCATCTCACACGTAGCACCCGACGATCTCAGCTCACGTAACCTCTTATAACTGTCATTTGTTGCCTATAAATGGGGTTTCTAATCTTGATGTAAAGGACGGATAATCTCTCTCTCAAGAACTCGAAAATAGTAATACAAAGGATCTTTTTTTTTGTCCCGTGGACATAGATCTAATAAAATATCGAACCACATAAACCTTGTGTTCACCTTATTTTATATTTTTCCATCGTACAAACACTCTAAAAAACGACGATCGAACAAATTCGGCGTTGTCAAAATCCAATACCACAAATGAATTTTTATGTGAAATTAATTTCTTTAAAGGCTAAAAAGGTTATATACAAATATAAATTCAAAATAAGATACAAAAATTGGTTATCTAAAATAAAAGAAGTACACACAAGAATATATTGGACGAAAGAAGAAAATGAGAATGAAGGAATGTCAGCTGAAGTACAAAGGACACCTCTTTTGTTGATTATTAGGCAATATCAACCCATCCGGTCCAACCCCGACCGGGCACCGAGCATGCATCTTATGCCGCTTGCTAAGCCAACCCGATACTCTAAACCGGATCACCGACAATATATCAAGCCGGAAAACCACCTCCCCCCGCCCCAGCTCCGTTGCCAACTGCTGCCACCGCTCGCCGCCGAGTATCACCTCCCCGGCTGTTACCGTCGTGTTCTTCGCCCTCTGATAGAACGGAAACAATGCCCCACCACCGCCGATCATCTCCTCATCGTAGTAAACCGCCACCCGCACCGAGTCGTAGTAAACGCCGATGATCTGGTTCGCGTTTTAAGTGATCATGGCGACGGCGTTTTCGAATCCTTCGCCGCCACCGCTTTGTAGGGAGAATTCTTGGACGTGAAACCTTGGCCGGTGGGGCCGCAGGCTGAGCCACAGGACGAAGGCGGTGACAGAGACGACGACGAATAGGGTTAGGAAGACGGCGCAGAATATCTTCGTGGCTTGCCTCGTGAGGCTCTCCTTGACTCGGTGGGAGTAGTAGTGAGCCGAGTGGTTGCGGTGGACCCGACGGTTGGTGTCAACCGGTTAGAGCAGTATGCGGTTGTCCGACCACATTGGTTTATTCTCCGGCGCTCGATTCTGGTGGATTGAGGGATGCATGTTAATATGATGGACGTACGTGTATAACACATTTAATTGTTATGTGATTTTGTGTGATATATGCGTCATATTGAACGCAGAGATCCTTTAATTTGTGGTTATGTTTTTTTATTTATTTTATATTTTAGATTTGAAAAGTGGAAAGTATGGAAGAAAGGATGCTTATTCCTTTTGTGAAGAAGTAGATAGGTTTATTCCTATGACTTGAGGATTAACTAATTAAGATGCTAGTTTGACATGTGCACGACACTTAGCTACATATCTTGTGTTATTCATATGTTAAATTTGGCTCAATGGATTTACTTGTAATAATTAGTATCACACATGTTTTATTGTGTATTTTTTTAGTTTTTATTACTATTATTATTCTTCAATTCAACTCTTGCATCGCATTATTTTTTGATTAAGATTAGATACTTCAGAATTAGGGAATACTATAATTTCACCAATTCTCTTCCATTTGTGAAAAACAATTTCATATCTTTCCTAAACTTTAAAATCTCAAATCCTATAATCGACCATGGACGTAGGGTGTTTCTCAAACCACATTAATTATTTATGCTCTTTACTTTTAGTATTTATTTATATTGCATTGACCTGCTTTACACGTCACCAGCAAGGCAACAAGCTGATATGAAAAATAGTAGTGTGATGTGTATAAAGTCAACCAATCTGTGTAAACAACACTTGATTAATAAAAACTAAGAACTGCACCTCAAAATTTCCCACTGGAACGGCTGCCACTCTCGGAGCGTCGCCCAAAATATGGAAATCTTGCCTTCCTTAAGTCGTATAGTTTGCAGGAGTGTCTGTGTGTCACATCAAACATGGTCTGTGGCTCATGTATCTACTACCCAAGAATGGGAAGAACTAACCATCAAACATGTTTCCACTACTAAGGCGTAAGATGTATCTTGACTGTTTTCCCACTTCTCATGAAGTAGACAGTCAGATTTTCAGTGTCCTATCTGATCAAGCCCGAGACATTTTTCAGTTTGTTACCTCTTGGCAACCAAAATTACTCCTTCCCCAATGGTGTTTAGAGAATCTGGAGGGCATTCTTTGTCAAGAACAAACCTTGTGTCACTCGTAGTCAAGACTTTGTCCAAATCATTAAAACAATCAATATATATAGGACCGTCTAGTGTAATTTGAAAAAAAAAACGACCTAAGTGAGTTGAAAGTCATGCTTAAAGAACTTAACTGAGAACAATCTATCATAAATAACATGCTCAAATGTAAATAATCGAAAACCTTAAAAAATGATCACGCATTGAACATACTGTTTAAAATCAATCATGCAAGCCAAGCAGTGTGATCGATTACACAATCAATTTTAAAACAGCTTTACCGGTCATATAATTCAACAATCAGAGGCCGCGCAGTGCTGCTATAACTGCTAAATTATACCTAAGATAATACCATGAGTCTTGACACCAAAGAATATTAATTGATTTTAATAAGCCCATAGCAGAGAGGTCATATTGCCACCAATCATTATCTTACAACCATCTTAGAGAAATCTTACCACATGAACTCGTAAAATGTTATCCCGCTAGAAATCAAAACAAGTGACTACACGAAAAAATCGTCTCATGGAGACCATATGTAATCTTAGCAAATTAAATTAATGAAATACAATTACAATTTCGCTTAGTCATTTTTTTAATAAAATATTTTAACATGAATAATCAAATATTATGACATATCAAATTTATATAAGATCCCCATAATAATAGCAAATAAAAGCCAAATTAAAACAATAAAGCACTTAATAAGACACATAATTACAACCGATTACCCAAAATTAAGGATAAAAGTAACTAATTCCTAAAATTAAGGAATTTAAAATAAAATCATCCATCTTCTTGAATTGTAGATGCCACTGGATGATATAAACTAATTTCTAAATTTTAGAAAATCAAATTTTCATCGGAGGATGCCTCCCACACGCGCTCGCTCTGGCCACGCCCCTCATGCGCGCATCGGTGCCTGCCGCGCGTATAAATAAGAGAGTTGTAATCTTGTTCTAAGTGAGTATAAATAAAACAGATTGAGCTCGTAATCAACGAGGATAAACAAGTAAGAGATCCAAGGTTAAGGATTTAATTGACCATGGACGTAGGGTGTTTCTCAAACCATGTTAATTGTTTGTGTTCATTACTTTTGGTATTTATGTATATTGCATTGACCTTTTTTATACGTCACCAGCAAGGCAACAAACTTATATGCAAAATCGTAGCGTGATGTGTATAAAGTCAACCAATCTGTTTAAAGAACACTTGATTAATAAAAACTAAGTATTTTTAAGTATAAGAGAATCAACAAATCAGCACACAGCATGTCCTTAACAGACGAACTGACTTGGTCCATCGAACAGTCAGTCAAACTGGTTAAGAACAATCACTCACATTGATTTCAAAACTTTATGTGAGCAAATTGACATATCTCTTACATAGAGAAATTAATCAAGCTGACATCTCAACCTTATTATTCAAAACAACGAAAAATAATTAGTGTATTCTCCTTATATATCAAACATGCTCTTTCAAAAAAAAAAAATTGTCATTGGAAGCAAAAAGTTTGCGTAATGATAATATTCGATAACTTTAACGGTGTATTATGTTTACGAAATAATCTGGATGGCTGGTATGGAGGAATGATATTTAGTGAGAATTGAATGAATTTTGTAATGGAATGATGATGGGAAAGGAATGAACTAATTCATTTCATTCCTATGGTTGGTATTTTCAAGGAAATGAATGAAAAAATATTTTTTTTATTAAATTATAATATTATAATTAAATAAATAAATTTTTCTGAATTCTAAAAATCATGTTCGAATTCAGTTTATTAAATAAAAATGGAGCTCAAGTTCAGTTCATTTATTATTTGATTTAATAGTGAATTCAATTTTAAACTCGAACTCGGTCGAGTTCGTTAAATATTTGAGTTTGTGCTCGTTAAGAATCTTGAGTATTAAAATTTTAAACTCGAACTCGGTCAATTTTAAACTCATATTTTCCGCATCTTTATTCGTGTCGTTTTCCGTCTTTGCATGATGTTTTGGCTTGATTTATGTTTCATTTTATGTTTTAGGATCACTAGCCTAAACGAGGGTACGTGGGTCAAAATTGGAAAAGAGACGAGAAAGGATCGAGAAATGTCAAAAGAGTAAAGTTAAGTGCCGAGAGCACTAGTCAGTGGTCACGTAGCCTTAAGCGGCCGCTGACTATGCATTGATGCCCCAGGACGAGCCACGGTTGAGCCAGCTGCCGCTGACCCCAGCGGCTGACTCGAGCCTGGCCTAACTGCCACCGCGGGGAACGCGGAACAACCGGAGAAAGCGGTCCCTGACTCTTGAGCAGCCGCTAACCTCCCTTCTCGGCTATAAATACTCGGCGAGTTTCTCATTTGATGGACACGTTTTTCAAGACCTTCTCTCGATGCCATCTTTTAGCACTACTTCCTAGACGTTTTCATTCATAGTTTTAGCACGTCTCGACCTACATTCGAGGGCCGATAATTTAATTTCTAGTTAGTTTCTTTAGCTTTAGATGTAGTACTCATAGGATAGCCGATTGTAGCATTCAGATTCGTATTTCGTCTTCACTTTTTCGTTGCGGATTCAGACCTTTTCCAATTATTAATCAAGTTCGTTTTTCTTTCATATTTGGTTTCGTTCATTGATCTCGTTCGTTTAATCGTTTATGCTTCCGGTTTATGATTTCGTATGCGGTTTCTAAAGATCTTTTCATATTGTTTTTGATTTCGATCTCCAAGTGGTTACTTTATTTTGAATTTACTTCTCGCTTTCTTAGATAGGAACTTTATTTCCCCCGTTGTTTTTTCATTAGATTAGATTTTACTTACTTTCTTTATTTACATTCCTCGCCTAGTTATAAAATCTTCAACAATCCCTTTTTATTGCTTTCGATATGAACAATGAATCGAATTGCCTTGTTAATTAAGTCTTCCTTGAGAATACGACTTGGGTTGGCTTATCATTGCTAGATGACCTCGTAACAATTTTAGTTGAAAAAGAATCCGTAAGAGGGGCTCATAAATGCGTATGATCCATAGGTTTAATAAATCGCATAAATAATTAATTCTTATGCATTTAATACCACGTAGGAGAAAATAATAGCGGAATTAAATATTATACATTCTCATTTGCTAGTCTTTCACTTGCGGATAAACGAACTGATTCGTTAGCAACGAACCGAAATCCACACCCATTGAATATTCTCTTGATCTCCTTCAATTTATAGATATTTTGGGCTATGTTAGGGTTTCTAAGGTGAATGGATAAAATCTCAAATAATAGAATTAATTCTCACTTTTATCTCTCTACAATTCCATCTATTATTCAAATTTGAATTTTGAATAATTCAAAATTAATTTGACCAAGTCAAATCCATAACTTAATTAAATTAATTTTCAAGTCATTTTGACCCAATTAAATTTAATTAATTGATTGGTCAAACTTAAACTTAAATTAATTAATATATTAAGTTAATTTAACTCTCAATTAATTACTCTATGAAAATGTAATAAAATGTAATTTCATTATAAATATTTATTGACTCCACTATATGATAAATATTGAACTTATCTTAATTCATCCAAATTACGGATGTAACCCTTTTGTATTAATTATTTCCCGCGTTTAAGATTTACTAAATCTATTAATTAATTGAGTTTGCTGACAACTCATAATTAATTACTCCCTCCGTCCACGATAAGTGTATCATTGTTTCCTAAAATGGTTGTCCACAAAGAATGTATTGTTTCCTTTTTAGTACATGGACCCACACACTTTCCTACACAATACATCACATCACATCTGACTATTTACAAAATTACCACATAACATCATAATTTTTCTTAAAAATCGTGCCCACTCCTCCATGATACACTTATCATGGACGGAGGGAGTAATATATTATTCGCGAGTGATCCGGCTCAGACCTTAATTATTACATACGGAATAAATTCCAACAAGCCGGGTTTCTTATGCAATAGAACTTTCTGAACGCCTCACGCGAATTTAAAGAACTCGTGTTACCGACACGCGATTCTATGCAACAGACAATCGAGTACTTCTAGCTAAACCAATCACTACTGCTGAAGACATCACTATCTAGGGTTACGAAAAACTCATAAGCGAAGATGAATGAAAACAATGTCTAATCAGCTGCATATACTAATGTCATCGACATACAGATTATAAGAAATAACTAATTTTTGAGACCTCATTCTAAGCAACAACATTTATAACTTATCTCAATGTGAAACCTCTCAATATGTATATGCAAAGCATGTGTATCAGCTTATACATACCGATATCATTATGCGGGCTAAGGTCAACTCTCGCATCAAAATGATACAACAACCTTTACCGACTAGACTGTACAAGTATGTCTAGACTGTGAGCTTTATACGACAAAGGACCCGAGTGTGTTACCTTCTGTGATCATCGATCCACCACACAGTCTACAATTGCAGTAAATAGACTTGTTTGTAATTCAATATATAATAATAATAAATAACAAACCAATGATAGAAACATTTATTCTCATTAAAGTGAAACTGAAAACATGTCTGATACATCTTCTAAGCATAAAGCATGCTTTGAGGTATACAAACCATAACATACATTTTATATTAATTTGACAAGTTCACAAACTATTTCGTATATAAGTTTACGAACTATTCTAAGTTCGAGAGGTTAAAATTATATTCGAACACATTTGTGAATTAACCTTTCGAACTGAATATCATTAGTTATTAAAAATCATTTTTTGTTATTACTATTATTCTTTGATTGTGCACAAAATTAATTAAAAATTATACTGGTCCGTTTTTTCATTTGGCCCAATAGACTAAGATCGGCCCAGTCAACCCGACTTGACCTAGCCCCACGAAATTTCCAAAAATAAAGTTTAATAAGTTATTTCTAGAAATAATAACAATTATTTTTTAAAAATCATAATAAATTTCATTCATGATAATTGAGAATAGTTAATACCAAGGGTAGTGGAATGAATGATTAATCGTATGTTCATGGGATTACTGATTCCTCTAGGAATTACCATTCCTAATGAATATTTTCTGCCAACCGTGGGATAAGGAATAGAAACAAAAATGGTCATTCCATTCCTGAACCATTTCAGCATACCAACCATCCTCTTAATACTTTGTTTTATGAAGACATATTGCTCATACATGGGAAAATTTCATTTAAAATACCAATCACACAATATTAGTGTCACCTCTATGCTTTATCTCAACCATTTAAATTATGTATAATTAGGGCGAACAAAATTAACATAAATTTAAAAAATTAAATCGAATCAAATTAGAATATTATATTTGGTTCCATTATTTTAATTATTTATTTTGATTTGTGTTCAACATACAATGTACACTCTAGGTTCTTGCAAGAGTATGAGAACTATCGTAGATAGACTAAGTTGACCCTATGTCGAACACTATAATCCTGATAAACAGGAGATAAAATAATGTAAATAAATAACGTGAAATAAAAAAATATGTTGGGGGTCCCTATTAGAGCAGGTGTGATGTATGGATACACCACACTACAATTTATTGCGCGTTCTGCATAGAACAGCAGGTCGAGACATCTTCTATACTTGATAGAGAGCTATGTTTAGTGATAGATTGCTTCTCTAAAATAGAGAGAGTGAATATCTCCAAGTATGATTCTCGACACAGAACGTGAATGATTTGTATGAAGAATAGAATGACTGGTAGCTTTCTGTAGCATTACCAGAACTTCTGTCTTGACACAGATTGTGTGCGGAAGCTATGATTATATTATTATGCTCTACTCTTAGAAAACATTTTGTTATTAAAGTCGAGTGTTCTATAAGAGATTGATTCAAGTGCACCGCTTGCAGATTATGATCTGCTCGCTGGTGAAGTGTGACTACAGAATCAAATAATGCAATGCAAAAAGTAAAGAACACAAATTTTTAACGTGGTTTAGGAAACCCCCTACGTCCACAGTCGATCAAACTAGATCGATGAATTCCTTAATCTTGGATTCCTCAATTCTTTATCTTTGTTGAGTACGAGTTTACTCTTCTTAATTATACTCATTGAGGACGAGATTATAACTCACTTGTTTAAACTCGTTGAGTACGAGATCTGGGTGGGGGTTTATATTTAGACTTCCTTCTCAGTTTTGGGAACGAGAAAGATACTAGAACTTTGGTTGTTAAGGCTCTATACTATTGTAAGTTCTAGTGGGTGAGATTCTCAGAAGGATGGTTGTGATTCTCTGCTAAGCTACAACATTCAAAGGGTATTTATAGTTGAATTGGTGTTGATTGATATCTTGAATACTGGAGAGAATCTTGCAGCCTTGAAGCTTATTTTCTAGGAATCTCTGTGTGCACCGACTACCTTACCCACTCACCTTCCACTCTTTTATTTCACTCTCGTGAATCCACTATTCCGCGCAATGTGCTATCCTCTCACTCTTTTTCACGCTCACAAGTCTTTTTGGAAGGAGTGGTGTATTTATAAGGCTGTAATGAATTATAGTCGTTGATGTCGTGCAGCTTTTATAGCGAGCATTAATAGTCCTTTTGACTATTGACATGCTAACTGTATATCTATCTGTTGGAGTATATCCTATGTGTCATCCGACGTGTCGTCTGACGTGGCATGGACATTTTAGCTATGATCCATTTAGGTAGATCTGTAGCTCTCTCTAATCCATGTTGAGCAGCTCGTGTTAAGTTCTATTTGTAGACATGATTTTTTTGATAATCCTTGAGCTGTCTCCTCACATTCTACTGACCAATTTGTTAGACACAAATTGATACTCTCATTCAACTTCTTGATTGTTAGACTATATGGACATAACGTTTCCTATGTTCTGTGTCATAGACAAAATGACTCATTCATTTTGCGTCTTGAATGTCCTCCATAACTAGTCTAATTATGATGCTCTATAGATATAGACCATGACTCATGTTTTGCTTCTTTACAATTCAGCATTCCAGCTATTCCAAGTCTAGTACAGATTCTGATGAACCAGAACGTGACTCACGTTCTGTTCCTTCACCTTGTGATCTGTATACTAACTAAGAATTACATCTAAGTTAATCTCTTATAAACATATCTTAATACAGATCTTTAATATCATTATAGTATAGATCAACTTCTTACACACAACATCCTGTCCTCGTTCTATCATGTGCTCTTCTTTGAAGTGGTCTCATCTTCTGGGAAGTGAGTGTTGTTCTGCATCACCATGTTCTGTGTTGATCATCTGTTCTCTTCATTTGTGCATATGTGCTGTGAATGCTCCTAAAGCTAAGTCTACACTGATTATAGATTAAGTCCTATAGACAGATCGTAACTTACATTCCGTCTTTTCATTTTGACTTAACCTTTTACTAATAGTATGATTCTATGACACAAATTGTGACTCACGATCTATCCTTAAAGGTTGTTCATATGCTTTAGTATATGAATTAAATAAGATCAAACTTTACAGACAAGGTTGTTATATTATTAACCTATCTTTACATGTTAGTTGATCTCCTATGAGGAACACAGAAGACTACCTATGGACATGATCTTTATTTTATTGATCTGGTCCTTTTACATTTAATCTTCTATAGAATCTAACTATGCTAAACATTAAATTATAAATCATAAGCATCACATAACACATAATACTGATACAGAAAGAATCAAACATCTCAATACTATAATGGTTTCGCAAGCATCATCAAAACCAAGTTGGTGGCTTTAACAACTTCAAAGAGGCTCCTACCAAAATAAATGGTGGGATTCGGAATTTAAGGGCCTAGAGTTCAGAAGATCTATAATTAATTAAATCATGCTCCTATCTTTCATGCAATTGCTCATTCATAAAGGGTTTCTTAAAAGTTAGTCTAATTAATAACCTACGTATTCATAATTAGACAACAATTAAGACTATTGTATTAGATCACCCAAGTAAGAATTCCTCAATAAATGAACAAAGATTCGCAATTAATAAATGATTTCCTAGAGTCGCTTGATTACTTAACTTGCGTATTCGATAATTAAGCCACAATTCTAACTTTCGTATTTAAATCACACAATAAAAAATCACAAATAAACAAACAAATTACAATTCTTAAGTTTCCGATTTAGAATTTAAGTTGATTAAACCCTAGGTCTATATTGGAATTATCTCTTGATCTCAACAAATAAACGATAAATTAAAACGGTGGTCAGGTGTCTCAATTAATGAAAGAAAATTTAAACAATAAGCATGAATCAAAGAGCAATCAATAAACAATTAAAGAAATCACAAAACCCTAGGTAGAGTATGACTACTCAATCAATTCAATAATCAAAGCTAAGAGACACTTACTAAGAAAAAAAATCTTGAAGTGAATGTTAAACTTTCCTCAATCATTCGTCTCGAGACGAAATTACAAAGAATAAAGCTGGTGAGTAGAAATCTTCTCGAATGGATGCTTCGATAAATGAGAAGATTTATGAGCAGAGTAACAGCTTGTTGATCGTAGATGATTGTCTTGTATATTCTTCCAGTATTTGTTCCAAGCATTTATAGGTGTAGAATTTGAAATTCTAACCGTTGGACTTGACTGGTTTGGAGTAAATGTGATTTACCAATCAAGGATAGTGAATTCCTAATTTGTCTCCTCTTGCCTTTGGAAAGTTGGACTGAATCTTACGTAGATATGAAAAGCAGATCGTTGACAGGTACTATTT
This sequence comes from Leonotis leonurus, assembly GCA_026898415.1. Taxonomy (NCBI): domain Eukaryota; kingdom Viridiplantae; phylum Streptophyta; class Magnoliopsida; order Lamiales; family Lamiaceae; genus Leonotis; species Leonotis leonurus. Next base: position 262,948 of record JAPKLX010000124.1, read on the forward strand.
TCCTTCTTCTCATATTGATTGATTCTGTTGGGAACCCCAGAAATTTATATTGGTTTTGATGATGCTACTCGA
>JAPKLX010000124.1:278019-307778 GCA_026898415.1 Leonotis leonurus
GGATTAATCTCAAGCACCGTGAGAGGAATTTACTTGGCCAAAATCCGGACATTGAACAAGAAAACCTAAAAAAGTTTGAATTGGTGTATTCCCCCCCCCCCCCATACACCAATCTAGCTCTTTCGGGACCAACAGATTCTCCTTCCATCTTTGATAGCACGAATGATGTGGTAATGAGTTCGGGACTCTTCATCAGTTAATCTAGTCAAAGCATATGATTGTCAATTAACTGATAGTTGATCTGATATCATCTGGTTCAATCTGAACATTGATCTGGTCACACCAAATTGATATCGATTTGTTCAGAAGTCGATCTGGTCCTTCAGAAGGTATGCTTCAAAGCATGGTAGATTCTTCTGAATGTCCTGGTGATAGTTTGATCGAGTGACCATCTGTTAGATCATCTGCTTGCTTCAATCTACTGTTGATCTGGTCCACGAACAAAAGGTAAACATAATGCCTTCAATAGGATGAGATCCTTTACATACCAAGTCATTTTTCTAATCTTGACTGAGATCATGTTCTCTATCAGATTCTCTTTATATTGTAGTGATCTGGTACATGTAGAACAAATTGAAATCTAACAAGACAGAATAAAATCTAAGTGTGTTTTCGAAAGAACATCATCAAAACCAAATATTGTGGGGTTCCCAACAATTTCTCCCTTTTTGATGATGTCGAAACCATACTTCACACTATAACCCTAATTAAAGCATTTAAGGAGTAATCTGGTTTTAACTACCAGAAAGATTAGCAGATTGTTATTATGTTCATATAACAATCTAAAGCAAATAAAGGTTTCTGGACAATGAGACTTTATCTTCAGAAAATCCACATGTTTTAATATATCAATTTGAGTATAAATGGATAATATGATGATAATGAAAGAAGAAGCAACAATCAAAATGAAGTAGCAGATGGATTGAAAAATAGGACAATTATGAGAATCATATGGCTGCTCCTCTTGTCTTCATCTTTTTGCGCTGTGCATCAGAGATAAGTTGTATGCTTTCGTAAATTCTATCTCTCACTCTGGCATAGTTGGGATCGTGGCTGTCAATCTTGTATCCCTTTATCTTGGCTAGCTGATTGATGTAATTTAATATGTACGTCTTGTCAGGGATGCTGCTTCCTAGAATCATCGGGCATACCATGTACTCCTTTTCTGGTGCCTTAATTTAGAATTTAGCACTCGAGGCAGCCGTTCTGATTCTTTGTATCAGGTTCTTGTCACTGAAGTTCTCCATATATCGGTTGAAGTCTTTGTCTGGTGTGGACTCCGAGTATAAGGTTCTCTAAGAAAGTACTTATTCATAATAAAGCCTTGCTTGACCAGCTCCCAGTCTTTCTGGTCACCTTCTGGAACCCACACATCTTTTGGAGTTTGTTTCTTCAGGGACAGATTCCATGCTGTGAAGGGCTTCTTCTTATTCTTTTTGGACTGCGTTGTGGACTGTGAAGATTGTTGTTGAGAGTGTTCTGATGAGGGCTGTGAGGAGAAGGTTGTCTGATAGGATTTCTCCTTTGCTTCTTGAGCAGCTATCCTCTTCTCCCTTTTGGCCTGATCTTTGTAAAACAGTGCTCTAAAGATAGGGTCACATGCCTGTTCTCTGTTAACTCCAAACAGCAGCAGTTCTGCTATTTGGTCTCCTTCATCCATAGGTTTCTTGCCTTTGTCACGAGCGGCAGCAGGTTGTTGTTGTTGTTGTTGAATCTGTTCTAGTTCAATGGTGGGATCCGCCCTAGGTGGTGTTGTGGGCCTCTCCCTCTCTGGTTGAATTGGAACAGATGATGTGTCAACTTCTACTCCTACTCCTGCTCCTTCTCTTTCTGGTTCTGTCACAGAACTCTTTCCCTTGCCAGTCTTAGCCTTGCCAGCCTTAGATATTTTCCCCTTTTCGACATCATCAAATATGGACTTGATGAGTGTGCGGAGGGAATCTATTTCTGCCTTCATTGTCTCCATCTTTTCCTCTGCATCTACCTTGAATCCTAGCAGAAGGTTCACTGTCTGGTCTGTTGCGTCTAGTTTTCACTCCAGACGGCTGTTCATTGCTGCTAGGGTCTTGTCATAAGTATTCTGTAGTTCTTCAACTGCAGTTAAGCGTGTGTTCTGTTGCTCAAATTCTTCTGGGTTTGGGTAGAGTAGATCATTTAGAACATCCATCTGATGCTCTTTCATTATATCCACGAACTTCTCCTTCTCGAAGGTAGCAAGTTGTGCGTGGATGGCGAGAGTAGAGGCTTCCTTCACCTCAGCAGTAATCTGAGCAGCTTGACTTGTGACTGCAGCATCAATGGTCTCCTTTTGTTTGGCCAGGAGGTCAGCAACCAGTGTGTGAACCTTTTGAGCTTTCTGTTCCACTGCCTCCAATCTGAGTGTAGTTTTCTCTTGACTTCCTTCAGCAGCAGTGCGATCGTCATTGATCTTCTTGTTGAGCTCCTTTTTGAGATCTCTAATTTTTCTGCGAATATCTAGGTCCATGTCATTGACGTAGTCTTTCTGATGTTGATTGTAGTCATCAAGTATTTGTGTGGCTTTTTCTTGAAGAGCATTACAGGTACCGGTCATGTGATCTTCAACTCTGAGTGTGATCAGTTTGTCGATCTGGTAGTTGTTGAAGGTCTTGGTCTCCCGTTCCAGAAGTTCTTCCATTTCATAAAAGGTGAAATTTTTCTTCAACCTTTGGGCTACACCTGGAGTGTACAACTCGTTACTAGGTTCTCCATCTATGTATTGGCCCACTGGTTCCTCATTTACTGGGTCGAGATTTATGATTGGTATTTTCTTCTTCCTTTGCTTTAGCTTCTCTGCCTCTTGAGTTGGTTGGTAAAATGGTGCATCTTGTGCTGGTGGAGTTCGATCTGGTTGGCTGGTGAATGGTTCCTTCTGAGTCTCTTCAGCTTCTTCCATATGCACATCCTGACTAGCTTCTTGATCTGGTGCACTGGAATAGAAATCCATTTTATCGGCATAAAATGACTTCAGATCAATCTTTAGCAGTCTGGTCTCATGCTTCATCAGCGTGAGGATGAGGGAGTGGTATTCTGCTCGCACTTCACTGACAGTGCCTGCTTGTAGTAAGCTCAGTAGAGTGGCTTCCTCCTTCAGCTCCTCCATCGATCTGGTCTGGAGCAGAGCATCAAAAGTATAGTACTCGCTATCCTTGACCAGCAAGTAGAATTTGACTCTCTTCGCTGTTCCCAGACTTTCTGGTAGTAAGTGAATGCCAGGAAAGTCTTGCAGCACTGAGTGAGTAATCTCATCCAAGGTCATCCCTTCATCTTTCAGCCGATATGCCTGGTTGATCATAGCCAGGACATTGTAGGTGGTCTTGCTTTTCCTGTCTCCAATGGGCATCAGTACGTTTTCCTCGTTGCCCTCTTTCTCATCTTTCCACGTCAAGTAAAAAGTGGTAGCCTACTTCGCTAAGTACATCTTAGGGTGGGAGGTGACAATATTGTGGAATCCTATTCACAATACAAATTCCAGTATATAACATAGAATCATCAGTCATGTGAACATTATATAAAACATATTAAGAAAATATGGACGGTACAAGAATGAATATCAAGCAGTTATCCACACACAAAGAATATATATAACCAAATCAGTACCAATAAATAAAATACAATATAGTAGGATATATATATATATATTTCCAGATGTAAATTGAATCGCCATAGATATCTTAAATAAACCTTTGTAGCGCTTAACCATGACAAAAATCTCCTCCAATTTGCAAAAGCCATGGGTTTCAAAAACGGCGAATGGTTCAGGGGAAAGAAACTTCTAAACCTCAGCAACATGTTGTAGAAACAAGGAAGTTTGAGGTGCCATGATCAATGGAATTTTGAGAAAAGCTTGTGAGAGAGAAAGAAATCAGGGAATTTTTAAGTGCTTAAGAGAGTAGTGCTCAGTGCAATGGAAGTGTAATGTGAACAGTTTAATGCACGTACGACACATATATATAAGAAAACAATCAACGGCTCAGATTAAAGCGATAAGAATTTTAAGGTTGGATGAGAATCTCCCTTTTTAGGTTTTCCCGCTTCAGCTTTCCATTTTGCTGCCTTGTGTTGCGTTTGATACACGCGCTAGATCATAGGGTTGTAGGATGGAGCGTGTAAATCTTCTTATCCACTACAACTTTCCTTATTCCTTTTCTTGCAGAAATTTTCTCGATCACAATTTCCAAAGGTGTGCTAATCATCATGATTATGGAAGATTTAGCAAATCTATGTCAGAAAATAGCTCTATAGACCGTAGTTAGGGCGGTAATTGGAGTCAGAGACGCTTCTAATTTCCAAGTTCCCCCTTGACTAAGTAATCGTTTATTGGAAAAATAATTTCCACGTGGTATGGTTGTATCGCATCATATTCTGTCATCTTCTATGCATCATTCTGCTTTTACATTCTGCTTCTTGTCAATCTGGTTTTGCATTTTGCGTCATACTTTCATCTGTGATACAATGATCTGGTTATCAAAGCTAGTGCTTCTGTTTTTCATTGTTCTACTCCATGATCTGGTTATGTCAATCTGGTATTGACTTGGTTCTTTCATCTAGGTTTAGCAAACCTAGCTTTCCATATAGCATCTTGAATCTCTCTTCTGGTAGAGCTTTTGTCAAGATATCAGCACGTTGTATATATGTGTGTATTTTTTCGATCTGGACGTGTTTCCTCTCCACATGATCTCGAATAAAATGATGTCTCACATCAACATGCTTGCATCTTGTATGGAGTACTGGATTCCATGTTATAGCGATGGCACTTGAGCTGTCACAGAATATAGGTATCTCATTCACATCGATCTCGTAGTCTTTTAGTTGCTGCTTCAACCACAATATTTGTGCACAACAACTTCCAGTGGCCATGTACTCTGCCTCAGTTGTTGATATAGCAACAGATGTTTGTTTCTTTGAAAACCAAGATATCAACTTGTTTCCAAGAAACTGACACGTTCCAGAAGTAGACTTTCTGTCTAATTTTCATCCAGCATAATCTGAGTCAGAATAGCCGGTTAATTCAAAATTATCCTCACATGGATACCATAATCCAATGTGTGATGTTCCTTTAAGATATCTAAGTATCTTCTTGGCAGCTTCCATATGAGACTCTTTAGGGTTGGCCTGGTATCTAGCACATACTCCAACTGCAAAAGTAATGTCAGGTCGACTAGCAGTTAAGTATAGCAGAGAGCCAATAATACCCCTATATTAAGTTATATTTGCTGGTTTTCCTTCTGGATCGGGATCTATCTTCCCATTGGTCTGCATTGGAATCTTGACAGGTTTACTATCTTTGACTCCAAATTTTGTGATCAGATCGTTGATATACTTTGTTTTATTGACAAAGATACCATCTGGTAGCTGCTTCACCTGCAAACCTAGAAATAAATTCATTTCACCCATCATGGACATTTGATATTTATTCTTCATTAGTTCAGCAAATTTATCACATAGATAAGCAACTTGTGATCCAAATATGATAACATCAACGTATATCTGGACTAAAAGGATATGTTCTTTGACTTTGATTGTAAACAAGGTCTTGTTAACAGAACCTCTTCTGAATCCTGATTCCAGTAAGAACGTTGATAGCATTTCATACCACGCTCTAGGTGCTTGTTTCAAACCATACACAACTTTAGCTAATCTATACACATTCTGGTCTGCATTTCCTTCTTCGAAACCAGGTGGTTGTTCAACATATACTTCTTCTTCAAGTATTCCATTTAGAAATGCACTCTTGACATCCATCTGGTATACTTTGAATCTCTTGTATGCTGCATATGCTAGAAACAATCTGATTTCTTCCAATCGGGCAACTGGTGCGAACGTCTCATCAAAATCAATGCCTTCTTTTTGACTGTATCCTTTAGCAACTAGTCTGGCTTTGTTTCTGACGACTTCACCATTTTCATCTCGCTTATTTTTGAACACCCATTTGACACCTATTACTCCCTGGTGTCTTGGTCTATCTACAAGATACCAGACTTGGTTTCTTTTAAACTCATTGAGTTCTTCTTGCATAGCAATAACCCAGTCTACATCTTGTAGTGCTTCATAAGCATCAGATGGTTCAACACGAGATAGATAACAACTTAGAAGTGCATTTTCTCCATGCATTCTTCTGGTCCTCACACGATCTGTTGGGTTCCCAATAATCTATTTTGGAGGGTGATGTTCTTGTATCCATCTCCTTCTGTTGGACATCTCTTCTTCTGATATCTCAGGCTCAGGTTCTTCTGTTGGGTCCTCAAATTCAGGGTGTGATGTTGAAGATGCATGAAAAGGGTTTTCAACTTCTGCTTCTTCAACCTCAATCTCTTGATTATTGTTCCAGCTATTGATATCTCTGGATTCTTCAGGTTGATCTTGAGATTGTTCATTATTACCTTCTTCCACTAGTTCACATCCTTCTGGTGAAATCAATCTGGTTTGGTCCAGATCGATATGTTATGTTCCCCCTTGCTGTGAACTGGTTGTCTTAGCATTAGGTGGAACGTCAATCTCATTCTCTTCTGTTGTATTCCAGATTAGAATGTCTTCTAATAGTATCCCTTCTGATTTCTTGTCCTTAATCTGGTTTTGAGTCTGTTCATCACTTGTTTCTCTGTATTCAATAAAAGTTTCATCAAATACAATATGAGATGTTACTTCCACAATATGAGTTTTCTTTTTGTAAACCCTATAATCTTTACTGATATCAGAATGTCCTAAAATATTCCAGGATCAACTTTACTATCAAAGGTTTTCAACTGAGATTACCCATTATTATGAATGTAACACATACAACCAAAAGTACGAAAGTACTGTATCCTGGGCTTTCTATTATTCCAGACTTCATATGGTGTCTTCCCGTGTCTACGAGTTACCACCGATCTGTTCTGTGTATAACAGACCGTATAAATGGCTTCAACCCAAAACTTCTTGGGTAATCTGGTTGCATTAAGCATTGTGCGAGCTGCTTCCTTCAACGATCTGATCCTTCTCTCAACCACTCCATTCTATTGAGGTGTTCTTGCTGCAGATGTTTGATGTGTGATTCCCATCTGGTTGCAGTAATCCTCAATCTTCTGGTTTAGAAATTTTGTTCCATGATCTGTTCTGATGGTTGCAACAAAAGTTTCCTTTTGCTTGGTGATTTTGTTGAGAAAGTTTGGCAGCTTTTCCAATGTCTCTTTCTTCTGGTATAAAAAGATAACCCATGTGAATCTTAAGTAATCATCAAAGATGAATAAAGTGTACTTCCTCCCATTTATACTTAATGGTTTGACTGGACCAAATAAGTCTAAATGAAGTAACTCCCAGATCCTTGTAGATGACTGAGCTGTCTTGCTTGAAAATGATGATTTGGTTTGTTTCTCAGCTTGACACGCTTCACAGATATGATATTTATCGTATACTTGTTATGGCAGTCCTTCGACTAGCTTTTCTCTTGCAATCTTATTGATTGACTTGAAATTGAGATGGCTAAGTCATTTGTGCCATAACCAGCTTGTTTCTGATATTGTCTTGGTGACCAGACATGTTTCGATCTGATTATCCCATTGTACAATATATAATCTATCCTATAATTTTCTGGTAAGAAGAGTTTCATCTCCTACCTTATTTTTCACAAAATAGTTGTTAGCATAAGAAACGATCTGGTTTCCATTAGCACAAAATTGGCTAACCAAAAACATATTATGACTAAGACCCTCAACATATGATACGTTTGTGATGATGGTCTTGCCAATTGTGATGTTATCATAGCTTCTGGTGTAGCCTTTTGAGTTACAACCAATGGTTACCTGTGGTCCTTCTCTTTCCACATAATCTGATAGAGCGTACTTATCACATGTCATATGCTTTGAACATCCACTATCAATAATCTAGATTGTTCCCTTTGCTACTCTACTTCTTCTTGCAGTTCTTCGATCCTACAATTAAGAAGTTTTAGCTACCCTTTCAACAAGTGGGTGTTTGGTTAGTAGCAAATGTTCCCTTGGGGATCCAAATCAATTTGGTGTTAGGAACACATATGTAGCATGTAATCCTTCTTCCAGCATCATCTGTTCTGGATATAGCTTTGTAGACAGATGGATGATTTCTCTCAATGTTATCCCAATCGATCTTCTTCTTATTGGTTGATGATGTTTTGGTAGTTGTCTTCTGCTTCTGACTTTTGTTGATCTTGCTCATATTTTCCATAGTTTTCTTCAATTTTTCTTCAACTACATCCTTTCTGTTGATCACATCTTTCACCTTGAAATTGAGTGAGTATATTTCTGCATCTTTTGTCTTGATATGTTCTCCAAGACCACTTATTTGAGTAGAAAACTTGGTATTGGCTTCACTCAAGAACTTTACTGTTTCATTCAGCTTGTCATTCTCTTTTATGACTTCAGAGAATAGCTTCTTATACTGGTGTAGCTTTTGAACATCTCATTAATTTCATCTCATGAGACTTCTGGTTTATCTTCATTTCCTGAATCATAGACAAGTTTATTTGAAGACATAGAAGCATGAGAATTTACCTCGTTCTGTTCAAGTCCGTTGTCAAATCCCATGTAGCATTCATCCCAATCTTCATTTGTTTCTTCTGCATAGAATGCTTCATCATTATCTGATGAACTATCAGACAGATGACTTAAACTGCTTGAGTCTTCTTCAGCTATCATGGCCTTGCATTGAGCTTTGAGTTTTCTATCTCTTTTAGCTCTTAGCTCTTCTCTTTGACTTTTTGACAAATCAGGACAATCTGTCTTGAAATGACCTATTCTGCCACAGCCATAACATGTATAATCAATAGAGTTAAAGGTTTTACCATTACTTTTTGTGTCAGCTTTTTCATCAGATCGTTCTGGTTCTTTGTTCTTCTGGTATCTACCCTTATTATCTTTATAGAACCTTCGATATCTTCTTGATCTGATTTCCATCTTGTCCATCCTCTTGGCAATCATGGCAAATTCCTTGAGTAGCTTATCGTAACCTCCTTCTTCTCGTGTTGCAGTTAGTACTGGTTCATCTTCTTTGCACTTTGCTTTGAAGGCAGTCTATTTCTCCCTCTTTGAACTTCTTTCATTCTTCTTGCTTGAAGAATAATCTAATCCATGAATTCTCTTGATATCACATTCGTGTACGACCAGATGATCAAATAATGCTTCAACGGACAGATCGTTGAAATCAGCACATAGTGGCTGCATAGCAGAGTAGATCTCCCAACTTGGTGGTAGCGCTCTGAGGATTTTGAGGTTCTTTTCTCTCTGTGCATACTTGTTTTTGTTGAATGCAGAAAATTCAAGTAACACTTCAATAAACCTATTTTTCATCTGCTCGATGCTTTCTCCAGGCCTCATCTTGAATTCATCGAACTTGTTGCATGCTAGAGACAGCTTGTTCTCGATCATTGCTTCAGAACCTAGGCTTAGTTCTCTCAAAGCTTCCCACATCTCCTTGGCTGTGTCAAGATCTTGGATCTTAGCCAAATGGACTCCTTTTACCGTGCTGGATATGATTCCTTTGGCAAAATCATCAAGATTTGCTTTACGCCGTTCTTCAGAAGTATACATTCTAGGATCTTTAAGCACATATTCTTTAATTGGGCCAGTTTATGTGATTCGAGTCTTCTCTTCTTGAATCACCAATGGTCCTTCCTCTATCACTTTCCACATCAGACAGTGATGAGCTTTAAGACACATCTTGATTCTGAAACTCCATTCTCTGTACCCTTGGATGGAGAATTCTTCACATGCCCTAACAACAGATGATTCCATAATGACAGATAGGATGTTGGTGAATGAAAAAGGTTTTCCTAGATCTATTCAAGTTGACCACGCAGGTTTCACCCTTGTGAAACAGAAACAATGGTCCTATGAACCACTGCTTTGATACCACTTGTTGGTCCCGAAAGAGATACACCAAATGCAAACTAGTTTACTTAACTAATTTCTTAAAGAGGTTAAGCTTTTTGTAGACTGATTGCTCAATTGTGACAAACCAGATCGATCTTGTTCTGTCCAGACAGAAACTCTCTGGTGAATAACAATGGGCAGAGATCAAGAGTAGTCTTGTTCCCTAGCAGAGCGTTGTGTGAGAATCGCTAGATGGCTAATTACTTAGAGATTTTTAAGCTTTCTGAAAACAGATCGCTAGTTGTGACAGACCCAGATTGATAACCATATCGATCTCGTTCTGTCCAGGCAGAAACTCTCTTATGAATAACTCTGGACAGAGATCTAGAGTGATCTTGTTCTCTAGCAGAGTGTTGTGTGCGAAAATATGGTGGACTTAGTTAGTGCTCTTGTTTAGAAAACCTTTTGAAATCTTATTAAGAGATTTAGCAGATCTATTAAAAATGCAGTTTGAATGAGTGTGCAGATTAGTGAATAAAACAACTAAAATTTAAAATGCAAAAAGTGAATAACACAGCTGTTTACGTGGTTCGGGAAACCCCCTACGTCCACGATCCAATCCAAACTGGATTAGATATCTACTACTAGGATATTCTTCTTATTTATACTCGCTGAGAACGAGCCACAAGTTTCAAATACAGTCTGTTTTGAAACTTATGCACGAATAAGGGTCGTGTCCCTTTAAAACTTACAGAAAACTACTATAACTGGATCTCTTCACGTTAAATCCACTAGAAAACTACTAGCTAGCGAAGATCTCCTTCCTTCTTCTCGATAAGACAGACTTGAATCGAGGTGTGATTTCGATAACGAATGGCTCAGAAGACGATCTGGTGAGTAGAAATCTTCTCGAATGGATGCTTCGATGAATGAGATGATTTCTGAGCAGAGTAACAGCTTGTTGATCATAGATGATTGTCTTGTATATTCTTTCAGTCATTGTTCCAAGAATTTATAGGTGTAGAATTTGAAATTATAACCGTTGGACTTGATTGGTTTGGAGTAAATGTGATTTACCAATCCAGGATAGTGAATCCCTAATTTGTCTCCTCTTGCATTTGGAAAGTTGGACTGAATCTTACGTAAATATGGAAAGCAGATCGTTGACAGGTACTATTTTCCTTCTTCTCATATTGATTGATTCTCCTTCCATCTTTGATAGCACGAATGATGTGGTAATGAGTTCGGGACTCTTCATCAGTTAATCTAGTCAAAACATATGATTGTCAATTAACTGATAGTTGATCTGATATCATCTGGTTCAATCTGAACATTGATCTGGTCACACCAGATTGATATCGATCTGTTCAGAAGTCGATTTGGTCCTTCAGAAGGTATGCTCCAAAGCATGGTAGATTCTTCTGAATGTCCTGGTGATAGTTTGATCGAGTGACCATCTGTTAGATCATTTGCTTGCTTCAATCTACTGTTGATCTGGTCCACGAACAAAAGGTAAACATAATGCCTTCTATAGGATGAGATCCTTTACATACCAAGTCATTTTTCTAATCTAGACTGAGATCATGTTCTCTATCAGATTCTCTTTATATTGTAGTGATCGGGTACATGTAGAACAGATTGAAATCTAACAAGACAGAATAAAATCTAAGTGTGTTTTCGAAAGAAAATCATCAAAACCAAATATAGTGGGGTTCCCAACACCATCTCAACCATGCAATTCTGTTTTGCTGAGTTAGGACAGGCTTTATAGCACTTGTGTGTGGTCTAATTTGCTTCTCTTTTATCCAGTTTCCTAGTAGGATTTTACTTACATTTAGCTTGCATGCCATTTTTCTTTTGGACGACCTCTCAAGCATCGTAAGTGACTTAACTGCATCTACATCCATCTTCATTTTATATTTGTGCTCAATTCCTTTATGCTCTGATTTCAGGTGAACAACCTGCCCCCTAACTAGTTGTTGTTGTGTTTGCTTCCACCAAATCCAACTGTCTGTCTACTCACCCCGAAGAATTCACTTGCTTTCGTAAATGCTCCACGCTTCAACTTCTCATCTTCCATCTGCCTCATCAACCACTGCCCAAGGAGATTCCTGTCCTCATCAGACAGCTTTTTTGCTCCTCTTGGACCAACCATGGCAGTTTGTGGTGTGGAGTTGCTGGTGTGTTAGGAGAGAGAATTTTTTTGTGTTGTTACTGTGTTGGGAGAATGAATTTTTAACAGTGAAGTTCAATTTATAGATTAGGGTGTGTAGATGGAGTTTAAATTTGGTGGGAGTAGATATGTTTCACGTTTTTAACTCTCTTGTTTTTTATCACATAAAGTTTTTTGTTGTGAAATTTCATGACATCATTTTAACTTAATCAAAATGTTTGCTTTAATTTCTATTCTTAATTTACGTTTTATTCTTTTATCCAGTTTAATGCTTAATTACCGTTTAATTAATGGTTAACTAATGTGTACAATTTAATGCTTAATTAATGCTAAATTATGACTTAATTAATGTTTTATTAATCTATGCCGATTCATTTGCATAGACTTAATTAATGTGTACAATTGCTTTCTTAAATTATGAATTCCATAGACTTAATTTACGTAAGTTCAATTGCTTTCTTAAATCTATGTAGATTCATATGCTTTCTTAAATTTACGTAAGTTCAATCATTTCTTAAAGTTAATTATCTATACATAAATTAATTCCATACAGAAATTAAATCATTTAATTAATTAAATAATCTTTAATTAATTAATTAATCCATACTGAAAATAAATCTTTAATTAATTAATCCATACAAGTTTTCATCAATTTCAATTATATCTACAAGTGGGACCCTTATTCCAGTAACTACACACTACACTTTCTACACAAAGTCAAAACAATTTATTAAAACTTGTGCAGCGTCAAAGCGTAAACCAATTTCCTGGACGAAGGGAGTATAATTTTTAATTTTTAATATTTCAAAACATTTTTTTAGCACATAAATTTTTTTGAAGATATATATATATATAAATGAATTTTCATAAATTTATATTTTATATTTTTTTAAGAATTTTTGTTTTTTGTATTTTGTTATTTAATTATGTAATTACTATTAAAATATAATTCAATTACTAATCACAAAAAATAATAAATATTAATAAAATTTTATTGAAAATATGTTCTCCATATAATATGTCATGTCATCATGAACACTAAATTTATTACTCATGGTTAGAATGTATGAGAAATAAATCATCTTTGAAAAATGAGAATAAATTTAGATTATCGTTCTATCTAAAATCAATTGTTGAGATTGGTTGTATTAAATTTAAATATTCTCCTTTGTTTTAGGATTGTGGAAATTAATTTTTTGAGGGAAGTTAATTTGTAGAAAATATCACAATTATTGATTTATTGAAATGGATGGTTGAGATATTTTCTCAATTCTCCCATAAGGTTTATTTTTTAAATGATCCAAAACATGCTCACTCTTGTGTAAAAATGCGATTTTGATAATTATATATGCTAAATCAGATATCGAAAAGAGTGAAAAGGAAGATGTATGCATTGGTCGGTCCATTCGACCGATCCCTCAATTTTTCAGGAACTAAAAAATGAACCGAACATGAAAAATATTAATCGAGCTGATCGTTCAAATAATATAAATCGAACAGAAGATCGACCAATCAAAACCGACTGGTTTTGGTCAATTTTATTTTAAACTGAAACAATAATTTTATTTATTATTTTTTAAATTATAAGCAATTTATATGATCCATCCTAAAAATGTATATTCTTAAGTTTTTATTTTATAAATCTAAAATATATTATATAATTATATGTATTTTAACCAAAATATAAAAAATAATTTAATACTTATATTAATTATATATTTTTAATATTAATATAATTTTGGTCGGTTCAGTTATCGACCAAACCAAAAAATATAAACCGCAAACTGAATCGAAACTTACCAGTTCTAAAATTTAAAAAACATAAATGCAAACTTTGTAGTTTCATATTGTTGGGAACCCTTTGAAATAGTTTTGATGATGGTTATCGAAACACACACTTAGAATTTTCTTAAGTGTTTACCAATACAGATCGTAGTATGTTATGTATTTGGGAGTTGATCTGATATGTAAAAATATTAAGATCTGTCTATAAGAGATCAACTTAGACTTAGGTTTACTTTTATGTGGTAGTATAATAGATCACCATGTAAAGGAACAAGTCGTGAATCACGATATGGTCCTAACCAGAAATGTTCTAGACTTAGCTTTTTCTAGATGTTGCAATGTAAAGAGACAGATCATGAGTCATGATCTGTATCCATAATGCTTCTATTCTTAGTCTAGATCTATAGCTGAGCTTACAAGACATAAATTGTAGGATACGATCTCTCCAGATACTGTCTAACACCGGAGTATCCAAATCACAGAAAGTGATATATCCAAACAGATGAAGGAGTGATTTGTTCAGCACACAGATCAAGGGATGATCTTTAATATGTATGAGTGTACAGAGGATTTGCCTAAATAGGTCATCTGTCCACCTGTCCATATTTGGTGTAACGTACGTAGGCTTTGTTCTCACATACTTATTCTGGTAAAAGAATTCAAATTCTAGGAAACAAGATCATGCAAAAAATTGCAACAACTGACACATTGCTGGCAAGGACTACATCAATAACGTCTAGTTTAAGCATTTAATGCTTCACAACGGCTAGTTCGTGAATCTAATGCTTATAAATACTCCTTCAAGAGTTCACAAAAAACTCATGGGATTCCAAGCAATCAAACTCTGTAGAAATCAAACTCAAAGCTTTCAAAGTGCTCGTACACTCAAGTTCATATTCTTAGCATTTCAAACTTATATTTTCTGCATTATAGAATCCATTGTTCTTATCATCTATAGATCATATCTTAAGCTATAACACACCCCACTAAAACTATAATTTTATTAAGATACACGCAGTGTAATAGTATAGTTCTATCTTTCTCTCTTGCCTTCAACCGGTTTGGAAGAACTTCAAATTTGTAACACAGTAAGTGTAAGGTCACGACCTACTTCGTGCACAACTCAAGTCCAGTTTAGACTTGTTGTTGTGACTAGTTCTCTGCTAGTCTAAATAAGCAAGATGTTGATTCACAAGTTAGTGAAGTGTGATATTAGTTTGATAGTCCGTGGACGTAGGGGGTTTCTCGAAACACGCTAAATACTTGTGTTATTATTTCTACTATTTACTATTTTTTTATTGCATATAAATGCCATCTTAATTTTCTATACCGCCTAATAAGTAACTTGGCTTCTTAAAGAACACATGGTTAATCAAACGGGTTTTCTAAATAAATCAACACTCAGTAACCACCAATTTCCGCACTATCAGTTTCTTGCATAATCTGTAAGAACAGAACATGTACCACCAGATCAAGCATTATCTGGTCAATCATATGTGTTATAAAAACACAAGCTGCTGGACACCAGATTACACGCTATCTGTGATGTGTGATCAGTTGATTTGTTGACTCCATACTTACGAGAAATCGAAAAAGTTGTGTTGATGTATTCCCCCCCCCCATACACCAACATGTGCTCTATCGAACCAACACATAATGATATATATATATATATAATGTATATAATTTTTATTTTATAATCAGCATGTGCTCTATCGAACCTCACGCTGGCTCTCGCGTGTTGGCTCAGCTGTGGCTCGGTCTTGGCACACACCGCCTAGTCAGCGGTCCCTACGTGGTCCGCGGCCGCTGACTAGTGCTCTCGGCTCTCAACTTCATCCTCTCGTCATTTCTCGATCTTTTCTCATCCCATCTCCAACTTTAACACTTGTTTAGGCTGTGATCCTAAAACACAAAATAACACGTAAATCGAGCTCAAAATATCATGCAAAATGGGGAAAAATACAAGATTAAAGACAAGAAATATACGAGTGTAGACGACCAAAAAGAGGCTAAACAACCCCTCCACACACAAAACCTTGCTTGTCCTCATGCATAACTTAGTCTAAAATATCCATAGGAAAAATTTAACACAACATGTATTCTTGACAAGACCTCAAATCGTTCCATAATCAACCTTCCTATCATCGCGTCACGTCACATAGAGATCATAGAACAAAGTAGTCCACTTAGACTAGATACTCATCAATTCGAACAACACCAAAAAATGATGCACAAGGTAACATTGAGATCACATAACCGCTAGAGTTTTTATCCATCACTTTATTGGCGTATCTTTCTCTTTTCTTTTCATTGTGAGGAATATTAAGGACAATGTTCACCAGGTGTGTACTCCGAATGTTCGGGTTTTCTCGGTGTGGTTTCCCATAACCATCTCTTTTATAATTTTTGAATTATTGATTAAGATAGCGGGGTAGAATCCTTATGTATTCCTATTTTTAACGAACTCAAAAAGGTAATGTAGAACAATGTCAAGTTATATGGTCATAGTCGTAAGGTGTGAACAATTAGGGGTTACCTAATATATCCTCATGCGGTTTCCCGTGCTCGTGGTTCCCATAAGAGCAGAGACCTCTTGACAAGTTCTATTTTCATTACAAAACATGGATACGCAACAAGTGGTAATAAAAAACTAGCAAATCGAATCAATCAATTTATATACCATCATGCATCACTATCTCGATCATTCTACTAAGATTAAGAATCCGGTCATAATGTTCCATACATTCCTAGTTCAACTACATTTCATAACATGAATTAAGTCAAATCAATCAAGGTTTTCAAATCATATCATATCTCAAACACATGCCATGACTCAATTTAACCACAAGATATCAAGACAAAGTAGCTCTAAAACAATAAAGATTTTGTATAAACAAGACACTAAAATAAAATGACGAATGTATGCACTAAAAAGACACCCCCCCCCAAAAAAAAAGATAAAGAAATTCCCTCATTTCAAAAAGTTATGAACTATAAAGTAAGGATAAGAAAGACGTCCCTGAATTGCGGCATTCGGAGCGATAAAACGGAAAGAAAAACCTGAAAAGAAAACTAAAAAGCAAATGGAAAACAAAGGTTAGTCAATCACACACTCACACTAAAGGAAATAAAGCAATAAATGTACCTCAACAGCGAGACGAAGTATCACTGTTGGTCGGGAGGAGGGTGGGTGGATGCTCTGCCAAAGGTCCAAGACGACCATTGTTGTTGCATCTCTCGTAAAAGCTTGTTTTGCTCCTCCATCGCCTTTTGTTGGGCTTCCCATTTTGGTGTTGGGCGTCAAGGCGAGTGTTTATGTCGCGGATATCAGAGCACATCTTGATAATGCCGGTGGTGACCTCGATAGTGAACCGCTCCCAATGGGAGTTCCATTGAGGTTGGGTGCCCCATTGAGATTGGGCACCCCAGTGTGATTGGGCACCCCATTGAGATTGGGCGCCCCAATCGGATCCTCCGATCTCGTCCACCGTGTTGTAGCCTAGTCAAGCGGCGTCAGCTTCCTCATCAGCCTCTTCCTCCGCTTTTTCCTCGGACTGGGCCTCTTCATTGGCCTCCATGTGAGTATCCTGCGCCTCGTTATGATCTTGGGATGCTCGGGATTAAATTGATTCAAAGATGAACGAGGAGGGACAAATCTTTGTCTTGTTGAGTGCACAGTGGCATAGGAAACACTCCATTGTGTTCACCTTATTGGCTTGCTCATTGTCCGAGATGGAATAGGCGATGAACTTGTGCAAGACGCCTATCTCAGGATCTCTTAAAAATCCATTGGGTATGCATCCCGATGCCAAATTGTGAAAACCTGTTAACTCAAACCAAGCTAGATTCGGGTTAAATTTTGGGGGCACCCGATTGAGCCCCGTGGTGGGAAATTCGAAGATGGATTTCATCATGAAAGTAGTGACAATATGAAATATGTCACGATACAGGAATTTAAACGACTTAAAATCAGATGCAACATCAAATGTGGTGAGAAATTCAAGTCCTAGTTCTTTAAAACAATCAACCTCTAGCTTAGTATATTTTTCTAATCCAATATTTTTCACAGACCTAAGCTACTCAACAATTCCCAATTAAGAGTACGAGGGAGAATGATATCAAGAGTCGTGTACCGTATAAATAGAGTGTGCTTGCTATCGTTGTATATTGGGAATCGTGCTCCCGAGCCTTGGATATTGTCGCGAACTGGGTGGAAGTCATCTTTATCCCCTCCTTGTTGGCTAGATTGTCCAACTTCACTTGTTTTAGATCTTTTTCTACCCATTGGACTTTTGGTGGGCAAGAAAATTTGTAAAGTTGGGGTTTGAGGATTTGGGTGTTTTAGTGGGTGAAATCGGAAATTGTTCGAATGGAATGGAAGAACAAGTGAAGTTGATGGTGAATCCAAATAATTGGAGTGAAAAAGTGAGTATGGAAGAAGGAATTGAAGAAAGAAATTTGGGGGAGGGTTGGGTTTGCGGTATTTGGGAGAGAGGAAGTGAAAGACGTGGGGAAAAAGAAGAGAAGAGGGTGATTAAAGTGTGGCAGTCGGATGACTCAGCGGTCGTTGAGGGGTCGGCGCCGCACAATATGGTTCTCGTAAAATTTTTGGAAGGTTCGGGGGAATTTACGTGGGGGATGGTCAGCGGTAGCTGCGGGTTAGCGGCCGCTGAGTATGCCGCGGTCGCTGACCCTTCCTCTCGTCAGATTCCTTCATGCTCTCCTCCATGGGCGCTGAGTCTGCCGCGCCCGCTGACTTGCCTCTCGTCCGGGCTTTTTCAAATTGTGATTTTTTGTGTCGTTGTGTTTCTTACCCCGGTTTTCTCCTAACTCGGTAACATCTACGAACAAAGAAAAATATTAAAAATTAACTAACAAAACGAAGAAAATAAGCGGAAATAAAAGATGAAAATACGGGAAAATGAGCGTGGGTTGCCTCCCACAAAGCGCTTGTTTCACATCGTTAGCTTGATAGGATGGAACTAGTTCAACGGGGGATCGGAGATGGGCATTGACTCCACAGCTTCGAGCATGAAGTCGCCTTCAATGTATTGTTTTACATGATGTCCATTCACGCAAAAAGACTCCTCCCCGTCGTTACTATATAGTTCTACAGCCCCGGATGGTAGTATGTCTTTGATCACGAACGGGCCGCTCCATCTTGATTTGAGTTTGCCTGGGAATAGTCGAAGTCTAAAATTGAAAAGTATAACTTTCATTCTCGGTTTTAATTCCTTGTGCACAATTCGGTGGTCATGGATCCGCTTCACTTTATCTTTGTAGATCCGTGCACTCTCATATGCCTCATTCCGAAGCTCATCTAGCTTGGAAATTTGGAATGATCTCCTCTCGACGGCATTGTCGAGGTCGTATGTCGCTGCCTTGATTGCCCAAAATGCTTTGTATCTACTTCGATCGGCAAGTGGCACGCCTTCCCATACACAAGACGGTACGGGCTCATCCCAAGAATGCTTTTTAAAGTCGTCCTATATGCCCATAAGGTATCATTTAGCTTGACTGAGCAATCTTTTCGGGATGATTTCACGGTTTTCTCCAATATGGCCTTCATTTGCCTATTGCTCGTTTCGACTTGCCCCGAGGTTTGTGGGTGATATGGGGTGGTGACTTTGTGTGTGATCCCATTCTTCTTCATCAATTTTTCAAACAACTTGTTGCAAATGTGTTTTCCCCCATCGCTAATGATAGCTCGAGGGAATCCAAATCTACATAAGATGTTTTCCTATACAAATTTTAGAACAACATTAGCATCACAAGTCCTGGTGGGGATAGCTTCAACCCACTTGGACACATAATCAACAACTAATAGAATGTACTCGTATCCAAAAGATTTAGAGAAGAGATCCATTAAATCAATACCCCACTCGTGGCAGATTTCTTTCCTTCTGCGGAAAAGGTAAGATATCTCTCTTTCCTTCCACAAAATATTTGGGGGATTGAGAGTATCTTCCTATACGCGGAATATCTAACCGGGAAGGAAAGTCGTCTGGGAACCCTAGCTACCACCACCACGAAGCCCAAGCCCACGGAGACTTCTATTTAAAGCCACGACTTGAATCAGAAAACCATACATGCAATAAGCTTTAACATTCGAGGAGGGGCGACGCCCAGCTGCTAGTTTAGTTCTTTTATTTTCTTATGAGTAATTGGGAGGAGAAAACAAGTCATACGGGCAAACACTTTTAATATTTTGTTATGCTTTTGGCCTTGCCATGGTTTGGTCCTGGCAAGAGGATCTTTTGGTAACACTTTATTTCAGTATTTAATATAATTATGCTTTTATTTATTTCATCATTGTTCTTTATTTTCCGTATGAGTAGCTAGGTTATTAGAATTGGCTTGGGAAAGATGAATTGAGTTCAGACTTATAACGTCTTGAGAGGTCTAACTGTGCATATAGTTATCTTGGCGTGTTCCTAAAGTGCTGGATTTGAATCCTATACAACTTGATCAAATCCTCGATGTTGTCTGGCCAGTAGCAGTCTTGGGCGAGATCAGGTTACAACTGCGAGCTGGAAACTCCAAGTGTTAGCGACTTCCTATTTGCCAGCCAGAGGGATTAGTGCGGGGATGTAGGTGGGGACGCCATGGGACGGGCATCTGAGATGGTATGCTCATGGTTGTTGTGTTTCCCGCGAATGCCTATTTGGGTACTTCGGTGTAAGCTTGGTCCAGGAGTAATCTTGGGCAAGGGGGATAGGGAGTGAGTAACCCTTACCCTCTGGGCTGAAAAGGTGTGTTGGGCGAGGCTTGAGTGGTTACGTGATGATTAAAAAGGGGGTTGCTTGAGTGATGCGTTTGGGTGGTAGGAGTAAAACCTCATTCTTACGCCCGCCCTTAACCGATGACATCTTGAGACAACGAACAAATTTGCACCGATGATCAAGACATAAGTCAAGACTCAAGGATTCTAACCCAAGTCAAGTTACTTTCTCATTTAACTCTTTTAGTGTTTTCTTTTCAGTTATTTACTTTTACAGCTTTTACTATTCTGCTTGGTTACACCTCTTGCCCAAGGCAAGACCCGAATCAAAACCCCCAAATTGTGACATCGAGAGAGGAATCCACCAACTCCCTGTGGAATCGACCATGTACTTGCCACTAGCGGAACCTAGTGAAGAGTATCGGTTTATAAATTTATCTTGCCAGAGTGATAACGACTGAGCTCCGTCACCATCCAAAAGCGAGTTTGTGTTTTTGAGAACTAGAAATAGTAAGTTTTCTTGGTCCTTTGTCAGCTCAGATGAGATAATAACGGGTTTGTTCTCTACTTCTTCCAATAAAATGTACTTGAGATGAGTGGGGAGCTTCTTGAGTTCTAATTTTTTAGGTGCGGGTGCCTCCTTGGGTTTCGCCTGAGTGATGGATTTTTCATCAATTTCTTGCACTAAAACTTTTTCACTCGTGAAATCCTGCAAAAAATAACTCTCGGCCAAGGAATCAATAGCATCAACATAATAACAATCATCAACAAAATTAGCAGATGGTATGGTCCGACTCCTATGAGAAGAAAAAGACACTTCCTCTCCTAGAACAGATATTTTAATTGTGCCATTTTTAACATCAAAGTATTACTGGTGGCCATGAATGGTCTTCCTAGAAGGAGTGTATGATCTACACCATTTTCATGCACGTCTATTATCCCTAAAGCAACGAAGTCAACGGGAACAAGCAATCAACATACTTGCACTAAAACATCCTCAATGACACCTCTAAGATATCTAACGGATCTATCGGCCAATTGAAAACACATGTGAGTAGATTTAAGTTCACCTAATTCCAATTGCTTAAAAATAGAATACGACATCAAATTAATTCCTGCTCTAAAATCTTAACATGTCCGATGTTTCCTTACCGTTTCCTATAGCGATATTGATAACAAAAATACTTGGATATTGCTGCTTAGGAGGCAAGGGCTGCTGCATGATGGAGCTCGCCACTTCGGAGACTATCACCACTTCTTGATCATCGAATTTTCTCTTCTTCGCCACTAATTCTTTAAAGAACTTGACATAGGCGGAAACATTTTGGATAACTTCCAAAAGAGGTAAATTGACGTTTACCTTGGACAGCATTTTATAAAAATCCTCGAACTGTTGGTCGTGTTTCGCGTTCCTTAACCTGTTGGGATAAAGAATCGGCGGAACATACGGATTCGTTGTCTTGTGAAGTTTCTCACCAGGCTTGGCTTTCCCAACTTCGGGTGGGGGCCCGTCCTCCTTGTCAATGGTGAAAGGTGGTATCTCCATTTTGTTATCCACCATTTTCCACTCCTCAACACAATCATAGCTTGAGCTTGATGGGGTTGATGACCTTGCCCCGGAATTTTGCCCGTTTGATTATTTTGCTACAACTGGTTCACTGCACCCGAAATTTGTCCTATAGCAGTCTCAAGGCGTTTGATGGTAGCGTCTTGTGCCTCTCGAGCTTGCTTACTCTCTTGCATGAAAGCGGCCAAACTATCCTCAAGAGATAGTTTTTGAGGAGGCATAGTTTGACGTGGAAACTGTTGTATTGGATATTGGTGCTGCTGATTCGGACAATGATAAACAGTGGAAAAGTTTGTTTTTGTGGTTGTGGTGGATAATACAGTTGTGGTTAACGCTGATACTAAGGCTGGAAATTTTGAGCTTGAGGGCGTCGATTTGAAACTTTTGCGCTCCTTACCTTTGAAATTGTGGCCTCCACCCCGTGTTTTGCTAATTCCTCCATGTATTTTGTTGAGGGGGTGGCTGAGGCATGAATCTTTTGCGGCATAAATTTCCGCCTCGCCTTCGACAGTCATCTCCGTCATTCGTTGGTATTCTTCCACCACGTGGCCATAGTCGCCACAAATACCGCATGGCTCAGGTGCAACTTGTTGAACAAATGGTGATGGGAGTCGGTTCATCTTCAATTCTTATAGCTCCCTCATCATATCCGCCATTTACTTCTTAATATCAGGGCTCGTCGTCACTGCACTGGCCTCCATTCGTCGCGGTCGAGAGGATTTTTGTTGTGAACTTGAGGCTAGGGTCTCAAAAATCTCATTCATCTCCTACGTCGTCTTGACTGTAATATTTCCTCCCGCCGAACTGTCCACCATAATTTGAGTGGTTTGGAGGAAACCATCATAGGAGAATTGACATAACATCTCCGGTGCTATCTGATGGTGGGGGCACTGCTGTAGTAGCTCCTGGAATCTCTCCCACGCCTCATGAAATGGCCCGTCATGGGCTTGCGCAAAATTCATTATCTTAGTACGTACCACTTGAGTTTTATGATTGGGGTAGTACTTCAACATGAATTCTCACAAACCAATACCCAATTTGTAACTGATCCGGGTTGAAGAGATAAGAACCAAGATTTGGTCATATCCTTCAAAGTGTAAGGGAAACACTTCAATTTGAGCTGGTCCTCCGTCAGTGAGAGAAGCGGGAAAGTTTGCACCACCGTGCAATATTCTCGGATGAAAGTCAAGACATCCTCACTCGGGAGTCCATGGTAGGTTGGTAGAAGAGATTGATGGTGTGGTTTCAGCTCGTAATTTCTGACTGCAATGGAAAGGACAATAGTTGAAGTAGTGGTGGCGCTGAACTTGGGCCAAGTGAAGTCACCCATGTAGTGCGGTCTCTCGTCAACAATCTCATCGGCCATCTCTTCGACTAATCGCAGTAGCGAGAATTCGTCAATGCACTCGATGTCTTCTTCTACGGTGGCTAGGATCTTACGCTTCCGGTTTATATTGTCGATGAAGGGCGTCAGAGACTTTCTAGCACTGCAACGACCTTGCATAAACAACACTCAACGAACACGTTACGCGTACCACAATATAGAAGAAAGAAGTAAACATAATAAATAAAAAATAAAAAGAAAAATAACAATGAATTAAATCACCTAAAGCCTTAACCGGCAACGCCGCCAAAATTTGTTCGACTAAAATTGTTTCAAGTCGCTCGCAATCTTAACGAGGTCGTCTAGCAATGATAAGTCAACCCAAGTCGTATTCTCAAGGAAGACTTAGCAGGACAATTTAATTCTTTGTTCAAAACGAAAGAAAGTAAAAGGATGTTTGAAGGTTTTAAAACTAGGCACGAAATATAAATAACGGAAGAATGTAAATTCTAAACTAATGAAAATCAACGGAGAAACGAACTTCCTAACTAAGAAAACGATATGCGAATTGAAAAGAATGCAAGTAACTTGGAAATCGGAGTCAATAAGAATGTAGAGAATACTTTGGAAATTGAGATCGAAAAGAGCATAGAATAAATAAACGAAATAAGAAAATGAAAGCATAAACAAATAAATGATCTTGATAATAAAATGAACCCAAAATAATAAACGGAAACAAACTTGATTAATAATTGGAACGATCTTGAATCCACAATGAAAAACTAAAAAGAACGATGAAACTAGAATATTGTGGTCGGCTATCCTTCGAAATCTAATACTAAAGCTAAAAACGACTAACTAAAAATCAAAGATCTCGACCCTAGAATAATAGGTCGAGAGGTGCTCGAATTATAAGTGCAAAACGTCTAGAAAACGATCTATATGTCGAGAGAAAAAATGGTGTCTTCAAAGTGTGAAACGTGTCGACTATTTATAGGCGAGAAGGATGGTTAGCGACCGCTCAAGGTCATCAACCGCTGAGAAGTTCGGTTACGCATGTCGCGGGCGCGGCCATTAGCAGCTGACCGAAGCCACAGGGTCTGCGACAGCAGACTCTGGCTCACGCTGGCTCGGCTATGGCTCGGTCTTGGCACGTACTGCCTAGTCAACCGTCCCTACGTGGTCCGCGGTCTCTGACTAGTGCTCTCAGCTCTCAACTTCATCCTCTCGTCATTTTTCGATCTTTTCTCGTCTCGTTTTCAACTTTAACACTTGTTTAGGCTGTGATCCTGAAACACAAAATGACACGTAAATTGAGCCCGAAACGTCATGCAAAATTGGGAAAACTACAAGATTGAAGACAAGAAATATACAAGTTTAGACGACCAAAAAGAGGCTAAACAGAATGCTAAGAACAATAAGATGCTAAATGTGCAGAATAGCTAAGTGAAGCGCAGTGGATTTATCGCTTGAATGATTTGAACACTTCGAGAGCTTTGAAATTTTTGCAGAGTTTAAGCGCTTGGAATCGAGTAGTTGTTGTACAAATCTTGATGGAGTATTTATAGGTTTCCGATTCACGAACTAGCCGTTGGAATGCTTTTGGCTCACGACCTAGCTGTTGAATTGTACACCTTGCCAGCGATGCGTCATTTGTTACCATTTAAGGTTCCCTGCATTTCCCAATATTCAAATTCCATTTCCAGAATAAGTATATGGGAACGAAGTCTATGTGGAACCAAAGTGTACTAAGGAACTGTTTAGTCTCATTTTGTTCATCTAAACTTAGGTTTTACGTAACTTTATTCGTATTATTTTTCCTCGTTCCGTGATGTTTTCGCCCAATTTATGTTTCATTTTATGTTTCAGGATCATTGGCTTAAACGAGCATCGAAGTTGGAAAAGGAACGAGGAAGAATCGAAAAACGAGAAGAAAATGAAGATAAGTGCCGAGACACTAGTCAGCGGTCGTGTGACACTCCGCGGCTACTGACTAGGCCATACGCGCCAGCAATGAGCCAGCGCCCGAGCCAGCAACCGCAGACGCACGCCAGAGCAAGTCAGCGGTCGCTGACCTTGCTCAGCGGCCGCTGACTTAGCAGATGACTTGGGACCGTTCCAACGGCCCGCAGATGGCACTGAACAACCTGGTCAGCGGCCGCTGACCCTTATGCGGTCGCTGACTTGACCTTCGCCTATATATGCTTAGCGTGATTTTCATTCGAGAGACATGACTTTCGACCGGACTCTCATCTCCAGTTTTCACACGATACTTTAGACTATTTTTCCAGCACTTTTCCGTATATTTTCCTTTCATAGATTAGCTCGTCTCAACCTCGATCCGAGAGTCGAGACCTAGATAGTTCTTTACATTGTTTTTCGTCTTCAAGATTAGCCGATTACAACATTCGTAGTTCGTTTTCAGATTTCTTTCATTGTGAATTCAGAGACCGTTTCCAGTTCTTAATTCAAGTTCGTTCATTTTCCCTTTACTTATTCTTGTTTCATTTATTACTTTAAATTCGTTTTATTGTTTATGCTTTCAATCTCTTATTCCCTTTGCAATTTCCAGATTTCATTCCGTAATTCTTTTGCATTCAATTTCAAAGTTAGTACTTTTCTTAGATTAGATTTATTTCGCATTCTTAGATTAGATTTAAATTGCGTTTCTTATTTACATTCTTCGCCTAGATATAATACTTCAAATCAATTCCTTTTTATTGCTTTCCGTTTTATGAACAAAGATTCAAATTGCCCTGTTAAGTCTTCTTTGAGAATACGACTAGAGCCAACTTATTAATCTATAACGAACTCGTTCTCTTGCGAGCAATTTAATAAAATAAATTGGAGGTATATCGGCTGGAAATATTCCTCGTACCCGTTACTGAGTCCCTTTATCGGACAGTGGGTCTGGTCTAAACAACGCCACGTACTGAAAGTTTAAAATAAGTTGAAACAGAAACAAATGATCCATTTAGGCAGAACATCTATCTTTAAGCATGTCACATAACACCCCATGTTCTGTGTGCACTTCATGAAATGTTAAATCACCTTCTGTGATTTGGGATACTTCATGTTAGACAATATCTGGACAGAACGTTTCCTACGTTCTGTACGTGTTATCAACAGAACGTCTCTTACGTTATATGTCATCAATGGAACGTCTCACACGTTCTATGTCTTGTATGCTTTTCTCCAGAACTTAGTTTGAGAATAAATGTTCTATAGATACATATCGTGACTCACGTTCTGTTCTTTACATTATAGCATCTATTAAAACACTAAGTCTAATACAGATTGTGATAGGACCAGATCGTGACCCTCGAACTGTTCCTTTACATTGTAATTTGTAATCTAACATAGAAGTAAAACTTAAGTCTAAGTTGATCTCTTATAGACAGATCTTAATACAGATCTTAATATCTTTACAGAATCAAATCAACTCTCATACACAGAACATACTACGTTATGTGCTGGTAAAAACACTTAAGTAAAATCTAAGTGTGTGTTTCGATAACCATCATCAAAACCATTACACGGGGTTCCCTACAATAATTATAATTTATATCATATGTATGAGAAAATCTTCTTTCATTTCTTTATTATATTCTTTATCATTTTTACTTTGAGTAGTTCTTCGTTAGTGCATTGAAGGTGTATTTCCATTATTAGAGTTGTAAAAGTTGTCATGTTGGACTTTCTAAACTTTAGAAGTTTGTCTAAAGTTGCTAGAAAATATTTGAGCCAATAATATAATACTCAATTCGGTTTTTATGGGCGGTCAGGCGGACATGTTTTACTTGTCCATTAATGTACTATTTTTTTAATTTAATAAATTTAATAATTCTTCGTTTAATAAATAAATAATTTTATTTATAGAAAATATTGAGAATAAAATAATTTAATGATTCAATTTTTAAAATTCGAAGATTGATTGACCAAAAAAAAATTTGATAGATTTTTTTATTAATGCTCAAGCCCGACTCATGGCTCGATCGGTCCTAAAATTGAAGCCCAAGCCTAGGTTCATGTCGGTCAGGCGAGCTTGGACCGAACCCTACTGTATATTAATCGTATGATTCGTAGATAATCATATCATTCATATTTATATGAATGATATCATTGACAGATAATCATACCACTAATACGTGAACTCTCAAATTTATATTACATTAGTATGAAAAATATTATTAATACCTTGTATACACGATTCGTATTCTATGTATTGAAGTAAAATGATAGTTATGACAATTCACACAAAAAATAGCTAAAATTTAAATAATATTACGTAAATGTCTATTATTTATTCTTTTACATTTTTTTATAGATATTTTATTATATTAATACTTATATATATATAAGTAGATACTTATATTGACACTTGTATTTAGCTAATTTTGTTACAATTTATAGGTGGTCCATGGATCTCTCTATCCTGAAATAGGTAGCACTAATCCCTATGTTCTCGTTCTGAGGTCAACTAATTGTTCCTATAATTTAGATAGTTTTAGTATTATTAATTATATCATTGAACAGCCTCACAAATAAATACTCTTTATTCACTTGTTTCCCCCTGATGTCTTTTGAATTGATGTCATTAACTTGTCCATTAAATGCTTGCAAGTGTGCAGCTTGAACTTGAAAGGTTGACATTTTGATACAATTGATCTAATAATTCAATTATAGCACATGAAGCCTTAGTCAACCCCAATTAAATAACACTCACTATATTAAAATATTTGTCTTATATATATATATATAGGCCTCTATTCTCTGTTAATTAATTAATGTGACGTAATACCATGATATGGGAATTAACAATTAAGTATTATTAGGATGTTGCATAATTAAATAATAAGTAACTGATGTATGATAATTTATTTGACAAAGAATTAATTTATGGGAGTATATAATAAGTTTATCTTTGTTGGATAGGAGTAGGAGTAGCTCTCTAATGTTGGCAAAATGAATCTTCACGTTTCATTATTCTTGTTCTTTTTAGGGGATTATTCTGAGAAAAGAATTTTCTTAGATATATCTCACATGTGTTCGTGTAGTAATTTAGGGATCTATACTGACTTTTCCACCATTCAAACGATGGCGATAATAATTGCTGCCATCAGTCTTTAAAGTACATATAGGAGAGTCGGGGTCAGAATCGGAACGGGACCGAGAGTCTCGTTCCCGATTATGAAGTTTCGATTTCGAAAAATCAAATTTTTTGATTGGTCCCGATTTCGATCAGGATCGGGACTTCCAAGTCCCAAAATTAAACATTTTAAGTCCCGATCCCGATTTCGATAAATATTCCTAATAGTCATGAAATCTCGAACTGGACAATTTTTTCTAATTTTAAAATTAATTTTTTCTAATTTTTTCCAATCGGGGTTCACAACCGTCTCCTACATTCTCCACCACCTCAACCGGCCGACAACAATCTGATGAAGCCGGAGAAATCAACTTCAATGATTCCTTGGAGGAGGGTACGGACGAGCCTCTTGCTCACTCCCAAAGCAAGAGTTCGAGTCGTCCCAAAGGTGATCAAGCCTACACCGAGGCCGACGACATCATACTTTGTCGCACTTGGCTCGACACAAGCCAAGACCCTATCGTCGACAACAACCAAAAGGCTGAGGCCTATTGGAAGCGCATCACCGACTCCTTCAACCGCCAAAACTCGTCGAGGCCTCGCAACCTTCGACAATTGAAGTGTCATTGGCAACGTATCCAAAATTTGACACGGGAGTTTTGTGCGATTTACAACCGGTGCTCCGATCGATGGGCAAGCGGCAACTCCGACTACGACGTCTATCAAAAGGCGTTGGCGGAGTACAAACAAATGAAGAACGCCGACTTCAAATATCGGCATTGTTGGGAGATTTTGCGGAACACGCAAAAGTTCAAACGAGTTGTTCCTGACACCTCCTCCAACAAACGGGGGAAAAAAATATGGGGGAAGGCTTCACGAGCGACTCCACCCAAGGTGGTGAAGCCCAAACCGAACCCGAGGAACGTCCGATGGGGACGAAGGCGGCGAAGAGAAAAGCCAAAGGTAAAGCCTCCGTTTCCGACTCCGCCCCTGCCCCCGAACCTGCCTCCGACGCGTTGGATGCTTTGAAATTAAGCTCCAACGCACTATCAACCTTCACGTACGAAACAACAAGACTTGCTTATTGGAAGATCTTGATGAAGGATACGTCGAGGATGAATCCCGAGCAACTCGAGATGCACAACAAGATGTGTGCACAAATTAGGAATATGTTTGATTTCAATTTATAAGTTTAGGATTTAAATTATGTATTGTAATTTTCAATTTCTAAATTAGGGTTTTAATTATTAAGTAT